>VXAD01003772.1:3248-26155 GCA_013399195.1 Dicrurus megarhynchus | reverse complement strand
GAGGGGTGGCTGGTCAGTGAACCAATGACCTTATGCCAGTCCAGCGTGCTAAGGTACATAAGCCAATTTGTAAGTTAATAAAGCGTCGGTTTTCATATCACTATAAGCCATCCGTGTTGGCTTTTTCCTCGGTCTCTGCCCGCGAGCGACACTCCTGTGGCTGAGCAGGACGCAGGTCTGACAGAGAGAAGGTAAATACACACACACACACGTGTGTGCAACACCCATCCCTCCAGCAGCTGGGCTCAGACACACAGTTATCCATAATAAGTCAAAAAATGCTCTGTCAGGTTCTGTGCCTAAATTATTTTATACCTCCCCTGATGAGGGAATTTTAATACCTTTTACCAGGTGCCGTAAAGAATAGGACCTTCAGTCTTCTTAGCTTGCAGAGAGTTGTTTATTAAGTCTTATCAGAGAAATGTAGCCCACAGCCGGGCGTTAGACACAGCACAGAGCAAGGAATGCCAAGAGTGGCCGCTTTATCTTGATTACACACTCTTTTAAAGGTAAATTATCCAATTAAAACTTAAAACAAAAGATATTTTCTTTTTTCTACCAATGCTCAATAATTCACTCTGTCACGTTGACAGGAACTGTGGAAATCTTCATCCAATCATCCCAAACTACCTCTACTGCAGGATATGGAGTATTAGAAGAAGAAGAAGAAGAAGAAGAAGAAGAAGAAGAAGAAGAAGAAGAAGAAGAAGAAGAAGAAGGTCTAACAGACAACTATTATCCTCCATTTTGAAGTTTTTTGCTTTTATCTATTTACTATATTAACAACCCTTAAAAGTCTAGGTTTTCACCCTGTGACAACCTCACATAACATCCCATCACCTAGTTCACACCAGTGTAAATTTTAATTCTTCCCAGAGAGTATATAGATTTCTCCATGGACAAAGGTCAGAAATGCTGATGTACGGGGGGGTTTTTATACTTAAAAACAGGCAGAGAAATATTCTCTGCATTCTGGACTCCAACAATGCTCTTCCCCTGCATCCCGTGTTGGGTCTCACACCCCGGGGCAGACACATCCTTGATCCAAAAGGTGACCCGGGGAGCTGCTTCCGATGGTGATTTTCACACCTCCCCGCTGCAACAGATGGCTCTGCTGGGAGAGCTCTGGAAGGGGCCATGGGCAGGGTGGTTGTTCCTCGGGAGTCCTCAGCCTGGGTTCCCAGCCGGCGCTGTGTCCCTGTGCCCCCCATGGCCTCTGGACACTTGATGGGCTGATGGTTCTCTTTGGGGAGTCTCGGGGCAGCCAGGATAGTGTTTGGGCTCCCCCTCCTGCCACTGTCTCTTCCTGCGCCTTTGTGGGTGTGCAAACGAGCTTTTATCACATCCTCTGGTCTCTAATTGATAGTTATCTCTACCCTAATTCCCCGGGAGCTGCATGGGGGGGACGCTTCGGCAGAGCTCCTCCAGCAGGCAGAGAGCAGGCAGGGTGCGGGTCCGGGGTGCAGCCTCCACGTTCGAACTCAGCAGCAGCTTTTTGGCAATGCAGGAGGCTCCTTCCCCCCTTAATTCACATTTCCATGAGCAGCTGCACAGCTCCATGTGTACATCCATGGAATGTCTTCCCTCAGCATCTCAGCCCTGGGAAATGCTCCTGGTGCCACCTCAAGTGCGATGGCACCGAACACTCTTCGTGCCCCCAGGGCTGTCCAAGCCCTGCAGGGATGTGGACGGTGCTTTGCAGGGGCTTGAAGTGCAATTTCTTGCCCGCTTTGCCCAGTTCTTCCCTCCAGTGGTCTGCAAAGCCTGTTTTCCACCAGCCCTGGCACACTCTGCTGCGGTGGCTGCCCACCCAAACGCACAGAGTTTAAATTCAGGGGAGTTGTCCTGTCTAGCACAAGAACTGCCACTCATTCACTTCCTGATCAAGCACCTAAAACCTTCCAGAATGGTGCCCAGCCTGCATCTGGAGGCAGCAGGCAAAGGGACAGGTCCTTGTCCCTGTCCCCACTGCACAGGCAGGGATGCCACGAAGGGTGACAGAGCTGCCATCAATCACGGGGCCCGAGCAGAGCCTTCCAAGTATTTAAATCATTAATTAAGATTAATGAAATGCACTTCTGCAGTTTATTTAAGTGCATGTTCTGAACCTGAAACCTGGCCGTTAATTAGTGAGGGAGACAATTTGCAAGGCTCAGTAAATCCCCTCTTAAGCCCCGGTGAGGCACATCCAGCTCCAAGTGCAAGGATGTGGCTCTGCCCAGGGGGTGCTACACCAGAGCAGCGTAGGAGACACTTGAGAAGAGACATAGATCCCAATAATACGGATTTTAGGGAATTAGGGAGATCCATCCAGCTCAGGACTGAGAATGGGAGGCACAAACTGTAATCTCCTTGTACCATTGTGGCAAACGAGAGGCTTCATTTGACTTCTGATAAATTAAATTGAAAAAAAATAAGGGATTACTGGAAGGATTAGAGCTCCTTAGAGATCCCACTGCCCATCCCAAGGCTCCTGAATCCTGCTCATGAAGGCTAATGCAAACAAATATGCCCCATTACAGGATGAATCTGACCTGGCTATAAAAATGCACTCTTTTTGTCACGTGAAATGCCACAGGAAGCCCAGCTGTAGGGACCTGCATGTATCACCTTGTGCTTGGCCTCATGCTGGGACCTCTGTGTCCACCAGATCAGATCATGGAATCACAGAATCCCAGACTGGTTTGGGTTGGAAAGACCTTGAAGCCCATCCAGTGCCACCCCTGCCATGGGCAGGGACACCTCCCACTGTCCCAGGCTGCTCCAAGCCCCAATGTCCAGCCTGGCCTTGGACACTGCCAGGGGTCCAGGGGCAGCCACAGCTGCTCTGGGCACCCTGTGCCAGGGCCTGCCCACTCTCCCAGCCAGGAATTCCTTCCCAATATCCAGAGGACAAGGACCCGCTGTCCAGAGGCAGCCACCTTCCAGGATGCTCTGTGACATACACAGGGCACAGGATCACAGTCATCTTCTGCCACCAGTGCAAATGTCCCTCAGGATCTGGAGTGTGGAGCTGTTTCGGGACTTTGGGCCACTCACTGGGGCGTTTGGAAAAACCGTGTTCAGAGTGACCTTCCCCACAGTGCAATAGACCAGACACACTGGCAGTAAATTGCATCAATTACAGGGAAGCCAGTAATTAATTAGAAGCTGGGATTCTTCCCATCCCTCATTGCAGCTCTGAAATTAAAAGTCCCGGTGAAGAATAACTCCAGGCCAGGGAGTCAGTGCTGGGGCTGCCACACGAGTGCCCCCACACAAAGAGTCTGGGGTGGCCTCTGAGGTGTGGATTGATTTGCTTCTGAGCTGGCAGCAAGGACATGGGTTTGACCTCTGCACGCGGGAGAGGACGTGGACAGGAGTGACTCCTGAGCGGCTCAGGCCACTGCAAGTGGAAGTGTCTGTCCGAGCTGGGAAGGGGCCGGGTCGTTTCGGAAGCAGGGGAGGTGGTTTGGGAGGGTGAGCTCACAGCAGGAGCGGGGAGGTTGGGGTGTGTCCACGGAGGGCAGGGGGCTCCTGAGCTGATGGAAGTGCCTCAGAGGGTGTCGGATGCATGTGGACCACCCCAGGATTGAGGATACAGGTACTGCTGCCCTCTGCTTGGGGAACAGAGCCAGGGAGCTGCCAAAATCAGAGCAGCTGAAGGTCTGCGTTCATCCCACCGGGATCGTCAAATTCCAGAATGGCTTGGATTGGAAGCAACCCTAAAGACCACCTCATTCCAACCCCCTGGCAGGGGCAGGGACTCCTTCCACTCGAGGTGTCCGGCTTTCAGAGCACAGGGACGGGGAGGCATCGTGGCGTCCAGCCTAGCGCAGGCTGACCACCTCCCTGCCTCGGAAACGCCCGTCCCGGCCGTGCTCGGCCCTGCTGGGACATTCCCTGGGACAGCTGAGTGCCAGCTTGGCCGACGGAGCCCGAGGCAGCCAGAGCCTCGGGAGCAGCCGTCGGCCGCCCTCCAAATGGGGCAGACGTGAGAAGTGAGCCTGGGAGCTCGCATCGATCCGGCAGCCAAGGTCAGCTGGAGGGAAGCTGAGTTCCCAGCACTGTGGAAAGTGAGTTTTAGCAGAAATGAGGTGTAATCGGCTGCAGCCAGCACAGACCTCCAGCTGCCATGACCCAGTTAACACTGACGCTCACCTGCAGGAAACTTCCACTCCATTTTCAAGGCCTGGTGTCAGGGAAAGCAGGTCATGGCATGGAGATAAGTGTGGGAAGGGGGCACGATGCTCCGGTGGCTCTCAGGATCTGTCTGGGCACAGGGTGCAGGAAGGATCTGTGCTGGCCATCCCAGCCCGGTGGGGAAGCACAACATTGCTACAAACCAGTGCCTGATGGCTCCCAATCCATTGGGACGAGCACATCCCTTCCTGATGGTCTTGCCTAATGGCCCCAAAGAGTGCAAACCCCCCAGAACCAGAACCAAAACACACAGCCCAGAGAGGGGCACCCTGTGCCTCCCCTCCAGTGTGGCCATCGCATGGGATTTGAAGGGAATCCCACCAGAGATGTTTCTCAGAGCCTCATCTCCTGAAGCTGTAGCATGAAACTGAGAGGAATGAGGGACTTGTCTTTACAAACAAGCTGTGGGCCTGCTGGTAGATAAAACTAGCACTGAGAGATAAAAGAAACAATGGGAAGGGTTCAATGAATGGAAAGAAAGAGATTTGTCTCTACACACAAACTGTAGGTCTGCTGATAAATGAAATTGGATATTGAGGGATGAAAGAAACAATGGGAAGAACCATAAATTCCATAAGAATTAAAATAAAGGGGGGATTATACATTAGAAGGGAGTCTTAGGTATTAGGCATTTTGGGAAGTCTGTACCTCTTGAGTACCTCAGCCAAGGGGGAAAGAGAGAGGGAAATGCAGCTGGGAAATTGGGATAAATAGGAGGCTGCACCCTCCAAAAATTAGAGAGACACCAGGGGAAACGTCCCATGGCCTCTCCCTTTATTCAAGTAAAGTAACAGGACTCCTCTGTCTCCTTTTCAGACATAAACCTCTGGTATTTGTGGATTAATTTTCCTGACAAAGCCAAGAGGGAAAAGAAGGACAAGAACTGGGATTTTTTTTTTCGGTTGCCTTGTAAAAATGGCACTTCAAGCTATTTTTAAGCCTTTAGGGGTGTTTAGGAGATACCATGGACTCTCCTCAAGGGGTGAATGTTGCATGAAGGCCTTGTTGCCTTTGTAAAATCTTGGCTCAGGCCTGTTACTTCGGCTAAGTGGAAAAGGACTGTGGGACAGGAACACAGCTGAATTAAGGGTAGAAAAACATGCTGCGTGACCATCGTGTGCTCACATCGTGGTGGTTGGTTGAATTATGTTTGTTGTGCTTTAAAACTGTGTAAACAGATAACTGTAAAAAGATAAGTGCCTAAAAAGGCCGGGATTTTGCAATAAAGTGGCTCTGCTTTGCACCTGCCCGGGGAATCTGCCTCGCTCCTCATCCCAACAGGTGAGCAGGCTCAGGGCTCGCTGCTGGGGCAGGGAAGGGGCTGGGGCGGGAATCAGCGGGGACCAGGCTGAATGTGAGCAAAGCACAGATGAGCTAAACCGCTGCTCCGGGGGGAATGTGGCCAAGGCAAGGGGAATTGCTCATCCTCATCCTCAGCAGTGGGGAGGCCAGCTCGCTGTCAGCCAGGGGGAGGGGAGGGCGAGGTGGGAGCCGATCTCTGCTGCAGCTGCTTGGGAGCAACTGCAAGGAAACAGAGCCAAGCACATCTCAGTGGTGCCAAATGACATGACTAGGGATGGTGGGCACACAGGGGACCTTCAGAGATTTGGGATGGACATCGGGAAACGTTTCTTCACCTGAGTGTGGTCCAGCTCCAAGACAGGTGACTGGAGTGATGGGGATCTCTGTCCTTGGGGGGTTCCCAGACTCAGGTAGGCCAAGCCACATCCTCCTGATCTAATGCTGGAACAGTCCTGCCTTGAGCAGGGAGCTGGGCTGGGGATGCCTGAGGTCCTTTCTGCAGCTCTGCTGGGATCCACAGCACTGTGCCTGCTGGACACCACTCTTCTCTGGCGGGACTTCCTTCAGGGATGCCCTGGCACAGAGGGGCACAGGCTCTTCTCCCCTGACATTGCAAAGGTCCAGGTTGGCTCCCTGATCCCACCCCAGCCATGCCCACTGCCTGCAGGAAGGCCTAGGGCACTTTGATTGCTTACTTACCTGGTGTGATCTTTCTTACTGACCTTGGGATGGACAGAATCTCATCCTGGATGCATCCACTGCCTTTTGAGGGAGGTGGGAAGACGCCAAACATGATCCATGGTGGCAATCAAATCGTTATCCTGTGCAAGAGCCCAGAGGCTCCCTGCAGCCCGTAGTCCTGTGAATACTTTCTGGCTCTTCAGAGGCCGGTGTGAGCAGCCCTTGGTCCCCAGCCAGGCCCTACCATTCCCAAAAGCCTTTCGCTTCCTCTGTGTGCCCTTCTCCCCTGGGGAATGAGCCAGCCCTGCCAGGACAGCTCGGCTCTGCAGGGCAGGGACTCCTGCTGCTCGCCCTGGGGCTCCTGGCATGTTGGCAGCACAGCTCGGGGCACCCTGCTCTGATACCATCTTATTTATGGCATATCCTTCCTGTCTTCTCCCTGCTATTATTGCCTGAAATGCTGTAATTTAGATTCCGGCTGTGTTTGATTGCAAACTCCCCCAGTCTACAAATTTCAGTGACAAGCACTAGAGCAGCTCATTTACATGCCAAAGTGATCAATCTGGAACTGCTTGTTACACCAGAGAATAAATAAATAACGGATACATTAAAGAATGGGGAACAATCAGCCAAATTAACCAATAGATGTCGAATAATGACAAGCCCTGACATCCTTAACAGGGAACAAGAGAGAGGGATGGGACAAGCTCTCCCAGCATTGCCCAGGGCTGCTCAGCACTCATCTATCTCCTCTCGTCCCATGAGCCAACAGAGATGTGCATCAATGACAGGAGACAGCCAGCAAGGGCTGGAGCCTGAGATCCTGGCTCTTAAAACACATACCTGTGTTTATTCCTCACACCTGCTCTGTGCAAGCATCCATCATAGGAACAGCACATCCCCTGGGACAGCAATTAAAGCATTTCAGGCGTGTGGCAGTGTGCCACCCAGTGTCACACAGTGTGGCAAGTGGCTTTGCCCGATTTTCACCTGGCATCTCACTAAATCCTTCCAGGGCACCATCTTTCTCCACAAGACCCTGACAGGAAGATGGATCCGGGTGGGGGTGAGTTTCCTCTCCCAGGGAACAAGTGACAGGACAAGAGGAAAAAGCCTCAAGTTGTGCCAGGGGAGGTTTAGGTTGGATATTAGGGAAAATTCTTTCACTGAAAGGGCTGTCGGGCACTGGCACGGGCTGCCCCGGGCACTGGTGGTGTCACCATCCCCAGAGGGGTTTAAGGGACATGTGGATGTGGCACTTGGGGGCATGTTTCAGTGCTGGGCCTGGCAGTGGTGGGTTAATGGCTGGACTCCAGGACCTCAGAGGGCTTTTCCAAACTTCATGCTTTCGTGATTCTTTGATTCTATTTGGGACAGCCCTGCTCATCAGCTGCAACCTCCATTTGGGTGGTTACTCAGGCACCATTAAGCCACCAGCGGCTGCAGGAAGGTGGATGCTGTCCTCACCTCCCAGTGGGTGCAGGTGGCCGACCGGGATGCTGGTGACTGGCAGCAGAGGGGTGTGTGGCACCTGCCAGCAGCGCTGATCCCCATCTCTGCCTCCCGTTCAGTGACAGGTAAGTGCCAGCTGTCTGATTTATCCTGCTCCGGCAGCTCCTGCCTGTCAGGCTCGGCACCCCGGGGACGCCCAGCAGGGAAGGCAGCGCAGCAGCATCCCTCCCTGGTGCCTGCTGTCAGCAGCTCCGGAGTGCCTGCAGGCACGGGGGGCGCGGGGAGGCTGCGCAGGGGTCACTTCTCTTCCACGAAGGGCTGCAGGGCTGGCAGGGCAGCCGGAGGTGAAGGAGCTTCCCCATGGCCCGTGCGGAAGGGAGGAGGGGCGCTCGGGGTAAAAATCATCTGGAGCGGAGCTCCTGGGTGTGCAGCAGAGCCAAGAGGCCGTAACAGGTGCCCTAAATCATGTGGATGCTCACCTGAGTGCTCGGGTTCCCCAAATACCAAGGCACCGTACTCTTTGGGGATGATTTTGTGACACCTGGGGTTCCGTGGGGCATTTACATCCTCTGGCTGTTCCAGGTAACCTCTGCATCGGGCCTGGCCCCACTCCTTGTCATCTGGGCGTCCCCTGCATTGTCCCAGCCCCCGCTCCGTGCTGGAGCCTGCCCGTGGTGCTGCTGGAGGGCTTCTGGACCTGCCCCATAGGGAGAACCCAGCAGGGCTGTACGAGCCCCCACAGCTCCGCCACGGCCTGGTGCTGGCCGAGCAAACCCCGCTTGTGCCCCAGTGTCAGGGAGGGCCGAACAGCCCCAGCCTGGGGAGAGGGTTTATGAACATCTGGGTGTTCGGGGCCGCGGGGTNGCGGGCGGGCGGTGGCACCGCGCCGGGCTGAGGCAGCAGTGCCATCTCGTGGCACGTCCCCTCGCTGCCGGGCCGGCCGCATCCCCCCGCTGCCGGCGCTGGGAGGGGGGAGGACCGGAGGGCGCCAGGCTGGGCACGTTTCTGTGCTGGCAGAGGCCTCCGGGATGGCGCCGTGCGATGCTCGTGCCTGGCCCCCCGCAGCCGGCGCCTCTGGAGCCACGGCTGTCACTGTGAATGGCTTCCCACTGGCGGACGGCAGCGTCAGAGGGGATGNCCTTGTCATCTGGGCGTCCCCTGCATTGTCCCAGCCCCCGCTCCGTGCTGGAGCCTGCCCGTGGTGCTGCTGGAGGGCTTCTGGACCTGCCCCACAGGGAGAACCCAGCAGGGCTGTACGAGCCCCCACAGCTCCGCCACGGCCTGGTGCTGGCCGAGCAAACCCCGCTTGTGCCCCAGTGTCAGGGAGGGCCGAACAGCCCCAGCCTGGGGAGAGGGTTTATGAACATCTGGGTGTTCGGGGCCGCGGGGTAGATGGGCTATCCCGCACCATGGGGTCCGAGCGGGCGCTCCGCAGCCGGACGTGCCGCAGGACCCCTTTGGACACTGGGGAGATGGGCTATCCCGCNTCCCTGTGAGGGTGGGGGGCCCTGGCACAGGTGGCCCAGAGCAGCTGTGGCTGCCCCTGGATCTCTGGAAGTGTCCAAAGCCAGGCTGGACGTGGACACACAGTGTCCTGCCACGGGGCGGAACAAGAAGAGCTTTAAGGTCCCTTCCAACCCAAACCATTCTGGGGTGTCCCAGCTGCAGGTGCAGAGGAGGAGGTGGAGGAGCTGCTCAGAGGATGGGAGAAGAAGGCTTGGCTTGACCACAGCAACTCTGGAAGTCAAGTGAGTGGGGATAAACACTTCTCAGAAATCTCATGGATCTGGAGGGGGGAACACCCAGACCAACACCAGCTTCCAGGAGATGCTGGAAACCCCCAGCCAGCCCCTGGAATTCAGCATTTAAATGGGGTTAAGGGGACAGCAGAAGACAAAGGACACAGAGCATGAGGACGCAGCCATCAGCCAATGCTGGATGAAATGATGGAGTGGTCTCATTTGGGCTGTATATTAAGAAAGGGCAATAGGACAGAAATACAATTAGTGTCCAGAAGCACTGTTTGGTGGAAGGTAGGTTCTTTCAAACTCACCTGTCATCTTGTCTTGACATGGTTACAGGTCGGGTTGATAGGGGAACTCTGCTGATAAAATAAAATCACATTTCTTCTGGGCATCTGATTTATTATGGGGTGACATTTTGATTAAAAATGTGTAATATATTCCATTAAGCGGGCATCTAGTCAATGAATTAAAGACTAACTGAGTGACAGATCTCTGTTGGCAAAGGTCTCCGGACTGAGTTTTGGTCATTGCCTTTTTCAGCTGTTTTGGAAATGATGCAACACCTCCCTTGGGAATGCAGGAAGCAGAAGGCAGGGGGGATAGAGGGTTTGTCAACCCCCCTTGACTTTGGAGTCACCCTAATCCCAGGCCTGCTTACCGCCCTCTTTCCTTGGATATCATCCCCTGAGCCCGAGCCCCAGCTCCAGCTCTGGGGCCCCTTCCTCACGAAGATCGGGGTGGCTGCCACAGGACTCCCGAAAGGACACTCAAGGGGATATGGATGAGAAGGCCCCTCCTCACTGCCCACTGTGTCCCCCATGGGGTGGCCTGGCTGGTCCCCAGGGTCCCAAGGACGTCCACCTGCTGGAGTCACTGTGGCACCTCCCGTCCCTGATGTGATGGGGTTTGGGGACTGGTGGCGTTCTGGGGCTCTTTTTCAGCAGAGCTGAATGTGCACCCCTGGACCCACTCCCTGCACTCAGCGATAGGAGGTGCTGGTGTTTCACTTGGCAGATCTCGAGGCCACACGCAGCTCCTGGGGTTGCCCAGAGCTGGCTGGTGCAAGGCACAGCCACCCAAAGGGGACTGAGAGCATCATCAGTGCCAGACACCCTCATCTTGTCCCACTCGACTACAGACACCAGGTCTCCAAAGCACTGAAGCAGGGCAGCAGGAAGGAGATCCTTGGACCATGGACTGTCCTGAGTTGGAAGAAACCCCCAGGGATCATCAGTCCCACTCCTGGCCCTGCACAGACACCCCAACAATCCCACCCTGGGCATCCCTGGCAGGGCTGTCCAAACGCTCCTGGAGCTCTGGCAGCCTCGGGGCCGTGCCCATTCCCTGGGGAGCCTGGGCAGTGCCCAGCACCCTCTGGGGGAAGAGCCTTTCCCTGATCTCCAACCTCAGTACTCAAGGCCCAGCTGAGCCCCACAGGCACTGATGATCCCTGTGCTGGACCCTGCTCCATCAGAGTGCAGTGCCAAGGTGGGCACCCGGAGGGGTCAGCACCCAGCAGCACCATGGCAAAGCTGGGTACCAGTGACAGACACACACTGCCCATCACCCAGGGCAGAAGCTTCCAAGGGTGATCCCTGGGCTGCCCCGAGCATCCCTTGGGTGGCTGGGACACCTGGTGCTGCCATCACCTGTCCCCTCCTGCCATCTCAGCAGCCTCTGGGCGTCCTCCAGTCGTGTTGCTTTGTGCCCAGTCACCACCAGCTGTGGGGACTGTGCTGCTGGGCCAGGCTGGGCACCCAGCAGTCCTGCACTCTTGCTGACCAGGCTGTTTCCAGTAAAGCCAGAGTCAGGCGTGGAAAGGGGAACAAGTTTCTTTCCCGTAGAGAGAAAGTGAAACCCAACACATCCCTTCTCCAAGCAGGCAAACTGCAGCGCATGCAAGTCATCCTTCCCACCCCCTCCTCTTCCTCCCTACTCCCAGAGAAGAGCTTCCAGCAAACCGAGCTGCTGCTCACACTGCTCTGTCTCCAGCCCCTGCACTGAGGTAAGTCACCACCAACAGCTGGGGACACTCTCCTCTCCTGCCACCACTTTCCAGTCCTTGCTCCCTGTCCTCCTTCTTTCTTCACTGCCCTCTCCACAAGGGTTCAAAGTAGGAAATCAGGGAGAAGATGATGGGGGGAGAAGAGAGGGAGCTGCAGGAATCTGTCCTTGCTCCGTGTGGTTGTGGACATCACTGGGCTCTGCAGACTTGTCCCAGGCTGAGAACCTCAGGTTTTGGGATAGGTCGGTGTCCTCTCTCCCGGCTCTGCGTGTTGGAGGTTCAGATCCCATTTGCTGTTTTTCCCTTTCCTGTTTATCCCTGTCGTGTGTCTTTGCATCCTTTCCTCCCTTGTGCTCTCTATCCTGTGGGACCACTGCCCCCCACAGCAGTGCTTCTGCCCCAGGACTGGAACAAACCTCCTCTACAGGCGTCTGAGGTGCCCCCACCCATGCCCAGGACATGTAGCAAAGGGTTTGTGCCACGCTCCATGTCCTGGGCTTTTCAATCCCACAGCTCTGCCATGGGCTTCTCAGAGATTTTCAGTGACACCAGTGATTTCAGATCACACAAGGAAACCTCAAAACCCTTCCAGGAAGTTATTTCCAGCACTGCATGTGGTGTCTGGTTACTCATACTGGACAATGCAGCGGATCTGTGGATGCATCCGATGAGGGTGCCTGCGTATCTGTGACCAAGGTTCATCTGCGTGTTTGCCTCCATCCCCAGTTCATCCCTGTGCTTCAGCAGGCAGGATGCAGCCCGGATTCTTGCTGGCAGCCAGCACCCTGGCAGCAGTGCTGGGCATGGCCCTGCTGGAGGACGGAGTGTGTAAGGCACCAGATGGCAAGAACGGCTCCCCCGGAGCCCCTGGCCGTGATGGGAGGCCAGGGCAGAAGGGTGACATGGGAGAGCCAGGTAAGAGGAAGCCAGGGATGTTGGGTGCAGGGATTACAGGAGCATCCTGGGCTGTGGGAGCAGCTCGGGAGATGCCAGATGTGCATGAACTCCTTCTCCTCCCTCCTTCTCCCCAGGGAGACCAGCGCCAAGCACGGGCACCGAGGGACCCAAAGGGGATGCAGGCGAACCAGGGCCTCCTGGCTTGCCAGGCATGGTTGGCCCACCTGGCCTGCCCGGCCCCATGGGGTTTCCAGGGCTGCCAGGGCTGCAGGGGCAGAAAGGGACAGCTGGTGATGTTTTGGAGCACCCACGTCCTGCCTTCTCCGCCTCCAGGTTGTCCCCGCCGCGCACAGGCACGACGGTGGTGTTTGACAGGATCATCACCAACCAGGAGAACTCCTACAGCCCCCAGACCGGGAAGTTCACCTGCAGCATTCCCGGGCTCTACTATTTTGCCTACCAGGTGGTGTCCAGCGGCGACCTGTGTCTGAGCATCACCAAGAACGGGCAGCACGTGGTCAGCTTCTGCGACAACAACAGCCACGGCATCCTGCAGGTGAACTCGGGCAGCAGCGTGCTCAGCCTGGCCGTGGGTGACCAGGTGTCCCTGACCACCGACCCCGCCCGGGGCAGCTCCATTTACAGCGGCTCTGAGGCCGACAGCGTCTTCAGCGGGTTCCTGGTGTCCCCTGAGACAGCCTGAGGGACTCCCACAGCATGGTGGGGTGTCCGCCTGCCTGGCTGTTCCCCTGGGGGTGTGTGGCATGCTTTAGTGCCACAGCACATGGGGATGGTCCCAAACCGAGCATCCAGATGTGTCCTGTGCTTCCGCCAATGTCACAACTGGCCAAGCTGTGGGTCACCACTGCAGCAGTCACCACCACGCCGAGCCTGCCCGCACTGTCCTGGAGGCTGTGGGCTCTCGTCCCTTTCTCCTCCTGGGCACTCAGGCTCCACTCCCAGTTGTCACCAGCTGTGGCTCTTTGCTCCTGAGCGGGAAATCACTGCCTGCCACTGCTTCTGCTCCACTAACCATTGCAAAAGCCTTCCTGGTGCTGGGACACATCCTGTCACATCCTCCCCATCAGAATAAATAAACGCTTCTTCTACCATTGCTCCTTGAGTTTTCTTTTCTACTCGTGCATCTTCCCCAAACCATCAATATCCCAGACCCCTTCCCAAGCTGCCCAGGGAGAGAAGTGATTCCAGCTTGTCCCTGGCACTGCAAAGGCAGAAGGACAGGAGGGAATGGAGTGTCCAATCAGAGCTGACACTTCCAGGGAGGAATAGGAAACCTCTGGGACAGGGCTGTGTGTCCTTCTCTGCTGAGCCCAGGGCAGCTGTCCTGCAGGGGAAAACACAGGCAGCAGATCCTGCACCTCACCCACACGGTCCCATGTTGGCACCCAAACTCTCCCGAGAAGACAAAAGGCAGCTGTGGTCCTCTGGCATTACAGCAAGGAGGGACAGGGACATGGGGGCACTGATGGGGTTGTGGGGTGATGGTGGTGGCGCTGTGAGGTGCTTGTGGTGACATGAGAGGGAGGTACAGCAGGCTGGGCTGGTCAGGAAGCATCAGATACCAAACCCTGGGACTGCTCCTCAGGGGAGCTGCTCCAAAAACGCTGGGCACTCAAATATCCCCATTCCTGGAGCAGTGGGGAGGAGGCTGGGTCACCTGAGAGGAGCAACACCCCACTGGGGGATCTCGGGGCCTCACCGAGTCCAGCACCCAGCAGAATTGGTGGGGCACGGGGAAAGGGGCAGATCAGAAACTCAAGGGGAAACATTCTCCAGTCCCATTTAGGGGTGCAGCATCTTCCACCAGAGCCAGGCAGTGACCTTGCAGCAGCCCTTCGTGCCAGAGGCATCTCCAGCCCACTGGAGTTGGCCTGAGGCTCTGCTCCCAAGCTGCCCTTCTGCTCAGAAACAAGGGGAGCTAGAGGGACAGCAGGGGACTCGGGGAGGGCTACTCCCTGCAGTGGCCTGGGGGGTTGTGCCACATCCCTCTGAGCTGTGTCCCACCTCTGTCCTGCCGGCCCTTCCTGCTGCAGTGGCACCAGCACAGGTTTTGCTGGACAGCCAAGAAAGCGCTGGCTCAGCAGAAACCACGGGGCAGGAGGATGTGAAATTCGGGTGGGAACAGCTGGGGGGTTCTGCGTTCCTTTGGCCTTTCCTAACTCCGTGACTTCCTCCGCGAGGGCGTCAGGGAGCCGCCCCACCGCGCTGTGCTGCAGTGACCGCGCGGCCGGCGGGACCAGCAGCACGGGCTCCCTGCCCTGGGCCCCAGCAGAGGTAAGAGGTGCTGCAGGGCCCGTGTCTCGGGGTGGGACTGCGGGTCCAGCAGCATGGCACGGTGCTGGAGAGGGGGAGAATGAGAGGAGGATGTGGATGGGAGAGGAGGAGGAGGAGAGGAAGGAGACAGAGGCACCGCCAGGCTGCACACATGTCATGGAGACAGAATGCACCAGCTGATGGAAGGATTGCTGCTGGTGGACAGAGGCAGGACAGACAGGCTGCTGCTGGAGGAGGAGGGAGATCAGCTGTGTGCTGAGAGCTCCAGCCTGGCTGCAGCACGGGGTGACAGTCTGCAGCGGCGTGTGCATCTCCAGGGTCACTGGACTCGGAGGGCTTGGGGCTGGCCATGGGCTTGGTGCTGGCCATGGCTACCACAGACCTCATGGCTCCATCCAGGCTGGGAGTCCAACCACCCTGTGCCATCAGGGGCTGCCCTGGGGTCGGAGACGAGCTTGGGGCCCATCTCCACATATCCATCTCCCCACTGCCCTGCAGTGGGTATGGGTGGGACAGTGAGGACACACCCGTGGCAGCCAGGTGTTCCTGGTGCATCCAGTCTCCTTTTCTCCATGTCCTGGAAGCCACCCTGCCATGGCCCCTCACTCCAGCACTTTCTTTCCCTTTCCGTGCTACAGAACACCAAAATGGAGAAGAGATTCTGGGAGCAGCTCTGTCTGGCCCTCACCCTCCTCCTGAATCTGGGCTCTGCTGTGACTGCAGAAGCCCCTCACAGCTGCTATGGAGCTCCAGGCCTGCCAGGCATGCCGGGTGTGCCAGGCAGGGATGGCCGGGATGGGCTGAAGGGAGCCAAAGGGGAGCCAGGTGAGTGAGCAAGAAGGGAAACCACACGGGCTGTTGCAGGGGGGCACTGAGTCCTCCATGGCTGCTCTGCCTTGGTTTGCAGGCTGTGGAGAGCATCCTCTGTGGTCAGGTGGAGAGAGGCAACAGCACTCTCCTGCCCGAGGGAAGGGGCTAGAGGAGTCTCTCCCCACACCCTGCCGTTGACACTGACTCCCTTTCACCCCTCACCACCCCACAGGTATCCCGGCTTCTTCTACACGGCTAGGGGCCAAGGGCATGAAGGGGGAACCAGGCCTCCCTGGAAGTCCAGGCAAGCCTGGCCCCCCTGGGGCCCCTGGTCCAAGGGGAATCCCTGGGACCACGGGCATGGTGGGACCCCGGGGAATGCCAGGCAGCTCCAAGCAGAAGCAGCAGTCGGCGTTCTCAGTGACCAGGCAGACCAGCCAGTACCCCGCCAAGAACGTCCCCGTGGTTTTCAACACCGTCATTACCAACACCAACCGCGACTACGACACCACCACGGGCAAGTTCACCTGCAGGCTGCCCGGGGTCTACTACTTCGTCTTCCACAGCTCCCACACGGCCAACCTCTGCGTCGTCCTGCACAAGAACCGGAGGAGGATGGCCAGCTTCTGCGACCACAAGACCAACGCCATGCAGGTCAGCTCGGGGGGGACGCTGCTCCACCTGGCTGCCGCGGACGAGGTCTGGCTGGGAGTGAACGACTACAACGGCATGGTGGGCATTGCCAACTCCGACAGCATCTTCTCAGGGTTCCTGCTCTTCCCGGACTAGAGCATCAGCAGAGCCCGCCCCCGCACCCCGACCGCTTCTACCTGCCCTAAACACGCTGCTTGCTGCTGGGCTCTGCCTGGTGCTCCCAGTTTCTCTGCAGGGAGGGGGTCCATGCCAGTCCACGGGTCTGGGGGCTGAGCACTGGTAGCTGCTGCACAGGGGGAACAGGCAAATCTGGATGCATCTGCACCCAGAGTGAGGGTGCCGAGCGCCTGGTCCTGCTGGCACTGCCACGTGCACCCCCCCGAAAACCCCACGTTACCTCAGAGGTCTCTCTGCGTTTCTCCCCTCCCCATCTGGGCTGCCCCAGGTTCAGCCAGGTGTCCTGGCACAGGCTGCAGCAACCCCTTTGCCATGACCTGGCTGTGGAAAGTGTCAATAAAACCTTCCCCAGTGCACCTGGTGCAGTGTGTTGTTTCCTCCGTGTCCTCCCTCTCTGTGGTGTGCACACATGTGCGTGTGACACGTGGCCACCTGCGTGGCACCGGCGTGTCCCCGAGCCTCACCGGCTGGGCTGTGCTCAGCATCAGAGACCAGCACACCCCACCCACGCCTGGCTTTGCACGGGGGGTGGGACCCCTGGCTGCTGCAGGAACGGGATGGTTCCCGTGCCCCCACACCACCCCTACCAGGAGGGCACTAAGACTCCTCCAAGCAGGGCCCTGACACTCCCCTTCCCTCCGAAGCAATCCAGCTCCACGAGGGCACAGACTGCAAAGGAAACCCCAACACTACGGCTGGGATGTCCCTGGGGTTCTTGCCAGGATGGGGCAGGGAAAGCACTCTGGCCTTCCTGAGCCAGAACAAAGAAGCTCGTGGTTGTGGAGGCTGCAGAGCCCACCAACACCCAGCAGGGGTTTCTCCTGGTGTCACACACTGCAGCGTGGAACAGGAGGGAACCTCTCCGAACATCCTGTGCTTCGCCTCCGCAAGGCAGTAGCCAGAGCAGGACTGGGAATGCTTTCCCCACAGGGTAAAATCACCTCCCGTGCACAACATTCGGGAGAGGCAGGGGCACGGACTCGAGGTGATGGATGCTGAGACCCTGCAGCATCCCCTGGGCCTGCAGAGCTGGAAGCGTGTGGAGCAGCCTGAGGGGTGCTGGCTGAGTGCATGCACAATTCTGCAGCCCTGATGGGTTGCCCCAAACTCGTCTGGAGCTCCCAACAGCATTCCCCACAGCAAACATCCCTGAGCAGGACCCTGCAGGGCAGAGCTGTGGCTAGAGGGGCTCGGGGTGCTATTTGGGGAGGCTTGTTCTGCTCAGCTGACAACAGCATTCGTGGAGGATATGAAACTGCCACAGAAAAAGGGCAGGAGCTAAAGATAAAAAGGGGATGTATCCCAGATCCTTTCACAATAACCCCTGCAGCAAACTTCTGCTTCTCCTCGCGGGCATTTCCGAGCAGGACGCTGGTGTGTCCTGCTCCATCTCCCCACCTGAGCAACAAGGAGCCCAAGGTAAGAGCAAGGCTGAGCCCAAGCTTCCCCCCGCAGGCAGGAGCACATGGGGAACCCAGCTCGGCAGGGTGACAGTCACCTGCATCGCTGGCACTTCCCTGTGGCCTGGGGCAGAAGAGAAACGGGGGGTGGAGGAGCTGGGCTGGGGGTGGTGGAGGTCCCTGATGGGACCTTGACCCCTCCTGCTACACCTGGAAGAAGGAAAATATAAAAGTAGAGGTGGCAGAGTTCCAGAAGGGTGATCAGGGGCTGAAAGGTGCCCTGGGGGTGCTCTCCTGCCCTGAGAAGCTCTTGTCTCCTGATGGCCCTGGGCTGGGAGCCTGTGGATCGCTCCTTGTACCTGCTGCACCCCCACTCCAGCTGCTGTGGCTGGAGGATCCAACTCACCAACCTTTTGTCCTGCTGGCACCAGAGCTTCAGCGCTGGGAAAATCCACCTGAGGCAGGGGAGTTGTGGCTGGGTGCTGTGATGTCCAGATACAGCCCCCAAATACCCAGTGCTTGTCCACGTGCGCCCACACCGGGATCTGGGGGAAGGAGCTGGGCAGGGAGGGCAGGAAGAAGGTGAGACCCCAGGGATGGAAGCCCAGATGACTGTCCCAGTAAGGCTTGTTAGACACAGAAATGCCTCTGGGATGGAGCAGCTGTGGGACAGGACACCAGGGGAGCCTGTGGGGTGGAGGAAGGAGGTTTGGGGCTCATTGCCACCTTTAAGGAGCAGCACTGTCCCTCAGACGTGCTGGTGGAAGGCAAGAGCCATTCCCTTGCAGACGACAAAACTGCTCAGGGAAAGATTTTACCCTGCAAGCATGGTCCTGAGATGGGATGGGGAATTTCTCCCCTGGGGGAGCAGCATGGCCACGCTGGATATCAGATCTCCGAGATAACCTGTCCCAAATATTCACGTGGCCGAAGCTGTGGGCACTTGTAAACTGGGGATTTAAGAGTGACGAGAGAGTGGCAAGCCCTGCTTTGCCCAAGGGTTCTGGGCCTTTGTTTTCCCTCCCTGATGGTATTACCCAGACATGCTTGCAGTCACCATCTTTCAGAGCAGCATGGAGTGCCTTCCCCAGCCCTCCCACCACCCAGGAAAGCCCCCTGACACCATTCCATGCTCCCACAGATGTGGGCCATGTGGGCCATGCTGATCTGCCTGGCTGGAGGGCAGCTTGCCGGTGCCACGCTCTGCAGGACCTACGGCACCATCCCAGGCATCCCAGGATTGCCAGGACAGCCTGGCAGCGATGGCAGGGATGGGGAGAACGGCCCAAAGGGCGAGCAAGGTAAGGAAGAGGCTGCAGGTGGGTAAAACATTGTCTTGTGAATGCCAGGAGCAGGGAAAGACAGTGCCAGGCACATGGTCCTGGGAAAGCAACCCATTTCCAGCAGTTCTGTGAGGTCAGCTGGGGGAAGCTGGGGAAGGAGGGGGATGGCAGCAAGGTGTGCCACACCTGTTGGGCAGGGGTCTCCACTGACCCACACCCAGCACAGGTTTCCCTGCCCGTGCTCCCTCTGCAGACAAGTGGGGCTCGGCTGTGACCACAGCGACTCTTCCTTCTCCTTCCTAGGACCCCCTGGCCAGGGGGGATCAAGCAGAGGGGAGAAGGGAGACCCAGGACCACCGGGACATCCTGGGAAGTTCGGTCCCGTGGGCCCCCCAGGTGTAACTGGCTTACCAGGTATCAGTGGACCGCCTGGCCCCATGGGGGAGCCTGGTGACTACAAGGTCACCTTCAAGTCCGCGTTCTCCGCTGCCAGGAGCATCAGCTCCTACCCCCGCCGGGAGCAGCCCGTCCGCTTCGACCGCATCATCACCAACGAGAACGGGCACTACGAGAACCGCTACGGCCGCTTCACCTGCCGCGTGCCCGGCATCTACTACTTCACCTACCACGTCACCTCCCGGGGCAACCTGTGCCTCAGCATCAAAAAGGGCCGGGGTGGCAGCAGGGGCGACAGGGTGGTGACCTTCTGTGACTTCGTGCACAGCAGTTTCCAGGTCACCACGGGCGGCGTGGTCCTCAAGATGGCCATGAACGAGTCCGTCTGGCTGGAGCCAACGGAGAAGAACTCCCTGATGGGGCTGGAAGGGTCCGACAGCATCTTCTCTGGCTTCCTCATCTTCCCGGAGGCTTAGCCCGCTGAGCTGTGTCTGCAGCCCACCTCTGCAGTCCCTGCAGAGCTGAGGACTCCCCTGGAAACTCTTTGCTCCCAAATTGGTGCTCGAAGCACATTGCTGCCATTCTTGCACAGTAAATGACGGCTCTTCGCACTATTGGTCTCTTTTTGTCTTGGATTTGCCTTTTTCCTCCCAAATAATGTTCACGTATCCAGGGCACAGGTTCTCGCCCCCTTGGGTGCAGCCCAGGCTCATTAGCATGTCATTACTGCTGAGCAGAGCCAGACAAGCCACGCAGTTCCTGCTGCAGACCAGGCCGAGGATCTCCCTCCAGAGCCACCCAAAGCGTCCCAGCCCAGGGTTAGGAAAACATGGAGAAGCAGCTCAACCTTTAGCAGGGGGCAGGACACACAACACAGCGGGAAAATTTGGGCCACTGGGCACTGCTGGTGGGTGGGGAGATGCTGGAGATGGTGCGGTACTGGAGAGTCGTGACAGTGGCAGGAGCTGGGGACACCAACCTCTCTTAGACATGTTTTTGGGTGGTGGTGACAGAAATACCCGCAGAAGATTGTCAGAGCTTGTGACAAGGTGGGGCGGGTGAGCGTGGGCAGCTAGCCCACATGTATGGAGGACACCCCCACTACAGCCTCCAAAGCCCAGCACAGAACCGATAACGTCCCAGAGCGCAGCCGAGCCCTCCCAGACTGCTCCTGATCAATGGCAGAGCTGTGGACCCAGGGGTGTCCAGAGGAATTAAAGCTGAGGAGCCCGAGGACACCCCTGGCCCCGGGGCCTGCAGCCCCCAGCCCAGCCCGTGGGGGCGGACACGGGGCCTTCAGGAATTTTTCTGGGAGTCTGGGATTTGAAAGGGCCTGGATGGAAAGGATGATGATAAAAGGTCTCGGGGAGGCGAGCGTGATGTGGACAGGATTTTACGGAGCATCACCCCTGAGCTCTCCGGGTTTGCTCGTGCGTCCAGGCCCCCCAGCTCTGGGCTGCTCGGGGGTCCGAGGCTGCTGTGAGCCGCTCCGGGGCGGGCTGCCGGCAGGTGGCACCGGAGACCGGCTCAGCCCTCACCCGGCAGCGGGCACGGCTCCGGGCCGGGCAGCACCAGGGGCTCGGCTGTGCCCACGAGCTCTGGGAGGAGGCAGCGGGCAGGATTAGCCCGGTTCTATCTGACCTCCTCCTCCTCGCCACCTCGGAGCTTTATCCTTCCTGCAGCGCGATCTGGGGCTTCTGTTCCCCGGGGTGCAGCCGCCCGGGTGCCCCGCCTCGGCTGCTCTCGGCAGGACTGAGCAGAGGTGTTGGGTGCCGCATTGGGGAGTTCTCCCGCTGCCGGAGCACTGAGCAGAGGTGTTGGGTGCCGCATTCGGGAGTTCTCCCGCTGCCGGAGCACGGGATGGCCTTTACAGCGCAGCCACCCAACCCACGGTGTTTCACGGCTGGACATGCAGCATCACGAATAAAGCTGAGCTGGGCAAGGCAGGTGGAGGAAAAGAGCGGGTGTTTGATGCCCGAAACAGGGCTGGTAACACACACTCATACATACCCTCAGCAGGTAGGAGACACTGTACCAAGGAGCAGGGATACACTGGAGGTCAGGGCTGCCATTCCAAGAGCTCTGAAGGGCTGGAAAATGAGCTGGTGGAAGCCCACTGATACTTGATGGAGACAAATGCAAAGTCCTCCTTCTGGCATGGGACAACCCCATGTGTGGGACAACCCCACTGGCAGCAGAAAGCTCTGCAGGAAGGGACCTGGGATGTTGCTGGACACCAAGGGGAAGCTTTCTGCCTTTCCAGGTAATGGATGTAATAATTTTTGATTTTTGAAAAGGTGTAAAGGAGTAAAGCTGGTGTTATTTTTAAAATGGATGTCTGACCTAACACCAGTACGAACCAAAGGGGTTCTGTGGGCTTGGCTGTGCCCCAGAGAGAGCAGTGCAGGTACCAGCAGCTGTAAGAGCAGCTCACGGTGCTTACACAGCTGGGAAACAGAGGTGCAGAGGGAATTGCTTCCCAAAGATGCAGAGGCAATCCTTGCCTGCAGGTGCAGAGGTGCAGAGGGCATTGCTGCCTAGAAGTGAAGAGGGAATTGTTGCCCAGAGGTGCAGAGGGCAGTGTTTCATCCCGTGGGTCTCAGCTAGCACCCAGCAATGCCACCTCTGGTAGTGGCTCCATGGGATGGCAGCTGCCTGCTCCCCCTCAGCTGCCACTAAACACACCCCCCCGGGTATCCCAAATGGACAAGGAAAGGGGCCCAGAGGGTGCTGGGGCTGGTGTTGGTCCATGCAAGACCACCCTTCAGTTCTTCCCAGGCAGCTCCAGGTGGGCAGCACATTCCTGACCCTGTAGGAAGCCCCAAAGCCCCATCCTGCACCCTCCCAGCCGTAGGGGCCCCCTCCTCTCAAGCTGTTACAGCACTCGCTGAGGCCAGAGCCAAAATGTCCCTTCCCGTGGGACCATGCACAGGAGCTGGGACTGCTTCCTCCTGTGCGCAGCCATCAGTCCCTCTGCCAGACCCCTGTGCTGCTCAGGGCCACGCTGGGAGAGATCAAAAGCACCCGGGTGGTTGGTGCTGTGCTGGCAGTCCCACCTGTCCTGCCTGGTGTTCCCAGGAGCAGCAGGACCAACCCAGCCCTGCTCCTGAACCTCCTGCCCTGCTCTTTGGTCCGGGATTCATTATTCCATGGAAACAGAGCAATCTTGGAACAACACAGCCATTAACAGGAGAGCTGGAGAGAAACCTGTGCAGGGTCAGGTGCTGTGGGTGGTAAGGGTGGGTCAGGGCAGTGCCACGGTCACTGTCACTCAGGGAAGGGCCAATTTGCATGTTTAATTAATTCCTTACACCTTCCCCATGGGCGCCTGAGCTCAGTGCTTCAACCGGCGTGGCTGCACCTGGGAATGAACCTGCAGGGGCTGTCCTCACCCAGGATGGACAGAGCTGCTCTGGGGCTCTGGGACTGCTCCTGCTTGTGCTGTGTGTGTGCACTCACCCCTGTGCACACTCACCCTCTGTGCACACTCACCCTCTGTGCACTCTCACCCCTGTGCACACTCACCCTCTGTGCACACTGACCCCTCTGTGCACCTCACCCTGTGTGCACACTCACCCTGTGCACACTCACCCTCTGTGCACACTCACCCTGTGTGCACACTCACCCT
>VXAD01003771.1:1090-21776 GCA_013399195.1 Dicrurus megarhynchus | reverse complement strand
CCGGCAGAGATTTTAACACTGCAAAATAAGGGTGGACAGAAACTCAACCCAGAAGCTCTCATATTCCACTGCAGAGAATTGTGGGCCTGAGAATCCTCTGATGTTGAGTGTGGGAGGCTGCAGGGAGCAGAAGAGTCCCCTCTGTGGGTCAATGTGTGCCATCTCTTCTGTGTCCCAGGAGACGGTCAAGAGCCCTTAAACCCAGGATGTTCTTCTGCTATACGGTTTAGGTGTTTAAACAACCTCAGAAAATTAGAAGCTCTTCTGATCAGAGTCCCCGGAGCCTCTTAAAGCAAGGATGTCTTTGCATAGCAAAAAATTTGGGTTAAAAAGACCTGCATTCACACTCTTTTTTTCTACTACGAGGTGAGTTTGAAAAAACCACATCTGCTTTGCATGAAGGAGCGGCAAAGAAGTACAGTGCACCTCTGCTCCTCTACTTTGACATGTGGGAGATGGCCTGGGGCTAGTTACACACTGAGAATAGTGTAACTAGCTACAGAAAAAGAATCACAGCTTCAACTTTTGTGCCTGGTCCCTTGGCTTCCCTCCCGCAGTTCCCTCATCATAGCCCAGGGCTAGTACACGCTATATGGCGGCGGACAGAAGCACCGCACATTTTTCTCGGAGGATCTCTTAGAAGACTGCCTGAGAGATGAGAAAAGTTTTATCCAAGCTTTTCCAAACTCTCAGAAAAGGAAATTCTAAAAGGCTGATATTGTGTTTTCCCCACCACATTGAACAAGGTTTCTTGGGTGGAAAGGATTTTCTTTGAGTTGTTTTGCCCTGTGCTAGCCATTAAAATTGCATCAAGCACTTTTGAACAGCTCCTCCTTTTCCAACATGTGGTTCTATTTCCTGGATGGGACTTGTCTTTGCTGAGCTATCCTGGAGGAGGAATCTGTTGAAGGCCTCCAGAAGGCCTTGTGAGGTTGCCTTGGGGAGGGCTATATCAACACACTAAATAATGGATGTCTTGTGTGGGCATACGAATCTGGGGCCAGAGCTATGCCAGGCTTAATGAAGGAAGATTCAGGCTGGCATTGCAGATCCAAGTGCTAGAATGGCCCAGTTTTGATGTCTCACAGCTCTTTGTGACCTCAGCTTCTTGGACGGATTTGACAAAAATCTCTTGGACATTCCAAAGAAATGAGAGATGCTGTGGACACAAATAAAGGGCTATCTGAGGGGCTGAACTGGGCTGTGAGGTCACAGAGCAACAAAATCCATGACAAGGGGGTGATCTGTGCAGGATGGATGCTCAGAGCTTGCTGTTAGAAAGCATGCTCCGTATGGACACCCCTCTGCCACATAACCTCCATTTTTTCTATCTATGACCTGATGCATGGAGTAATGAGAGCAGCAACATGACAAGAGAGAGAGAGAGAGAAACGCAATAGGAATATCCACCTTTAGAGGCTCACACACCCAGCAAATGCCTTATCACAAGTAAAACTCATCACAGCCCCTGAAGGCTGGAGTTAGTCTCCGGGACTGGCAGACAAGAAATTACTTCTGCCTTGGAGATAGACATTAGCTAGCTTTATAAAAGTCAAACCAAATTCTCAACGAGTGTCGCTTCACAGGAGTAATAACCTACCCACTTACTGCTGGCCAGGGCAGTTTTGGGGTAACCAGAGAAGGGCAGGGTGGGTTGGGCTGCGAGGGACCTTACAGATCACCTAGTTCCAAACCCCCCTGCGATGGACAGGGACATCTTCCACTATACCAGGTTTCTCCAAACCCCATCCAGCCTGACACTGAACACTTCCAGGGATGGGGCTGGACAACCTGTGCCAGTGCCTCACCACCCTCATCATAAAGAATTTCTTCCTAATATCTAATTTAAACCTGCACTCTGTCAGTTTGAAGCCATTCCCACTTGTCCTGTCACTCTATGCCCTTGCCCAAAGTCCCTCTCCAGCTCTCTTGTATCCCCCTTCAGCTACTGGAAGGCCACAACAAGGTCTCCCTGGAGCCTTCCCTTCTCCAGGCTGAACTTCTCTCAGCCTGTCTCCACAGCACAGGTGCTCCAGCCCCCTGATCATCTTCATGGCCTCCTTGGGACTTGTTCCATCACATCCCCAACCTTCTTATATCGGGGGTCCCAGAGCTATACTGCAGGTGGGTTTTCACCAGAGCAAAGGGGGAGAATCCTCTCCCTTGACCTGCTGCGGCTGTGCTGCTCCTGAGGCAGCCCAGGATACAGCTGGTTTTCTGGGTTGAGAACACACATTACTGCTTATATCCTCCTTCCATGTGATATTTATCTCGTACTTTTTGCCCAAAGGCTACTTTATCAGCTCTCTGTTTGTACCACGTTTCTTTTAGGATTGCAGCATTTTGTTACAACTACCACAATACCAATAAAAAACCAATTAAAAGGTTAAAGGTCTTCCAGATCCACACTTGTCTCCTCTGTAATGCCTTACACACATGAGAACAAAAACTCCAAACAAAATAGGGAATTGTCTCTGCAAACTGCTAATGTTGCCTGAGGTGATTTGACTTGAACATAGCCTTTTCCCAGTGGAGACAAGAACTCATAGTATTTCTTTCCTTCAGCCATACTCATTACAGTGATGGCTCACTCCAACATGTGTTGTTACCAAAATCTGCCTTCCTGTGAATCTGTGCCTTGTGCTCGATCCTCTAACGCCCAGTAAGGGTTCAGGTTGTGCTACAGAATTTCCCTCTGGACAACCAGTAAAGGTTTCCTCCATTGACTATGAGCAGAAAAACTTTAGCACTAGAGTACCACTGAGGTATCCAACTTTCTGTCAAAAGTGACTGAAATTTTACAGAATGTTCAAAGATAGTTAGGGAAAAAAGAAGAGGACTGAAGGTTAGGCAGGCAAAGACACTTACAGGGAGGCAATCACAAAGGTAGCATGATTGCACAGTGCTCCTTTCCCTATGAAACTAGGGCAAACAACATTTCCATTGCTTTTTGTTATGTCCTGCTGTGCACTGCCATCTTCCATCTGCAAACATCAAAGAGCCGCTGCTGTAGTAACCACATATGACATCTGATGCTGAACAGGAGGAGATGAAATCCTCACTAACAGGGGACCTATTTCTTTCTAAACTTCCCAGGCAATAACACTAGAAAAGTGTTTTATAAAATGCATAACATAATGAGAAGCTGAGAAAACATTTTCAAAAAAATTATTTCCAATCCGCTCTAACAATTGCCATCAAATCCCGAAATTTTATTCTCATTTCAGTGCAGAACAAATTAAGCTTTCAATAAGGCCTGTATTATGGCCTGAATGAAAAGGACAATATTTGCATTGAGACCTCTACCTTCATGGGGTGGGAGAAACAGGCTCATGGCCAATAAACCAAGACTGGGCAGATGGTGATGTTTCATAGCATTGTCCCTTGACAGCCTCACATCAGTTCCAGGAATCATTGTGCAACTTGCCAGATCACAAGCTGCTGAGCATCACTGTAGAGGGAAACTGCTACAGGGGTGTCAAGGTAGCACAGATGATGTGATGAGCAGTCCTTCCTTGGAAAGCAGGTATGTTACAGAGGGATGTATTTTGGTCCTCTCGCATGTGAGTTTGCATGTTACAATCACTTGTGCTATGAACTGCCTAGTGCCCCAGGTACTTCTACATCTTCCTTAACCAAATCCAGGAAATAAGTGTCTCCTTTACTACTGAATTGCCAGCAACATTTTGTTTAAATGCCACATTAACAGGAGGAACCAGCGGGGAGCCCTTGAAAAGCACAACTGATACAATATATGTGCTGCTGCCTCTCAGATCTTGCCTCTAGCAGTGGCAAAGGGATGGATGTCCTTCCCTTTATGATGCTGTGGTGTGCTGAAATGGGAAAATTTGATCCCACATATTTCTGTGTATTAGGAGCCTTATTAAGAAGGCTGTTCAAATCCTTCTCTCTTGATAGTAAATTGTTTCCCCTTGCACTTATTATTGCAGCTGGACTCACCATTTCTGTCCTGATTCAGATCTCTCCTTAGCCCAGGAGATGCTCAATGAAACATCAAAAAGTCAGTCCTGTGATTAGATGAAAGACACTGCACAAGATTTCCATTGTGTACCTTGGAAAAGGTGATTGTGCAGCTGCAAACGCATCTGTGCAAGCCCTCGAGCTGGAACAGTGAGAAAAGTTGAAGCAGCAGCTTCATTCTGCTGCACAGAATATAATTTGTTTCCTGATGGAAACATATGGCCATCATGAATAACAATCACTGATAATGCCAGTTTGTAATTGAGCACAAGACACCTTGGTGTGCAAAATAGGATAAAACTATATTGGCAGACTATCTAAGGAGACAAAAGTGAGAATTGTGTGAGTTTGCTTGGGGATGTGAGAGTCTGGAAGAGTGAACCAGAGCCTATCTTGACTAGTCATCTGCCGATCACACCAAGATGTCATTTTTTATTGCAGCTGAAGAAAGGCTTGCTTGCTATTTCTTTCCTATGTTTGAACAATACTCTTCTCAAAAGTATGAACCACATTGTGGAGCCAGACTCATAAAGGAAGCAAATAATTAACAAAATTATTGCTACATCTATTAACCACAGAGTCATCCTCCCAGATCTTGGCAGTTGCCCATCAGGGTCATATCTTCCCACAGTGTTTCATTTTGGCAGAATTTTCAGACATTCACTGCTGTGACACAGAATGACACATATTGTCTGGAACGACAGCTCTTAGGACATTGCATTCATCACTCATAAATTTTTATCACAGCTAAACACATTTAATTTCTTTATATTATAGTAGTGATTTGGATGATAATATCTGGGAATGAGAGAAATTTGAAAACTTGGAATAAAATGCAAGAAAGTTTTTTTCTGGGTAAAATCACCCTTTCTCTGACTGATCAAGAACCTGTAGGATAAGGTGTAGTGGATAAAGAAAAAGGGAACGTTTCCTAACAGACCCTCTCAGCTTTTGTAGAGGAGGTTTAAAGACCTCCTGAGCTAGAGTTTGAATATGGGCTAAACTGTCTGTGCAGCCACCACAGACACAGGGGTTCTTTATGCCATCTAGAAGCAGATTTCTGTGCACCAAGTCAAAAAGAAGCATGCAGTTCCTGCTTGTTTTAAACCTGACACCAGGAACTTTGTCAGAAGTCTGTTCATCTCCAGCAAATAATCTTCCCTTTCTCTGCACCACTTGTGGTGGTACAGATCATGATCCTAAGAGCAGCACAGGTAAATAAATTCCCCTTCAGATTACCTAACTGGGATTTTGGTAACCTTCTTCCCCTCCAAATGATTATGTCATTTACATTCGGATTTTGGTTTCAAACCAGCTTCATCTGATTTGGCAAAAGCTGCTACTGTGCTTTGTTTACAAGGAAATATTTGGATCAAACATAGCAACCAGAAGCTGCTGTTATTATTATTTAGCAAATAGCCCAGACCTTTGTTTTCTATCCAAGCATCCCTCAGACTCAGAAGAGTTTGGAAATCTAATCCCACACTGAATCTTTGCAAACAATCCTTCTTTTTAAAATGGGCCAAGCCACAAAGACAAATCCAATCCTGCCGAACCTTCACGTTGCTCAATACTTGACATGAGCTCCAATCGCTGCCGTCTGTTTCCAGCTCTGTTATTCATTGCTGCTGTTATGCTGTGCCTCCTCCTCTTTGTATCTGTAGGGAAATGCATCAGACCAAAACTGATGAGGCTTTCTAATACTGCCAATGGTGTTATTGCAGAACTGTATTCATTACATACCTTGAGGCTTATTAGAAGCATCTGGAAAATTATGCTTTGAGGGTGTCAACAAAGGCTCTGAGATTTCACCTTCTTCCTCTTACACAAGCCTGTTTTAAATTTCTTTTGGGCAAACAGCTCCAAAACACCTCTGTTTCCTCTCTAGTAAAAATATCACACTAGGTAAACATACCCCATTTATATTCAAAATTTTGCTTGCTAGCTTATTTTTTTTTTGTTTTCAGTTACGTTTTTTTCCCCCTCCAGAATTGCACAATAAAAATTTAATGATCCTCTGCATATATTATAGACTTACATGGAGATCTATGCTGCTTAAAAGTTAAGCATAAGTGTTTGCTTCAGAACAAATTGCTGCAGAGGTTTAGAAAGTCTGCAAAACAACTCTCAGCATGGGGCAATGATAGCCGGGAATAGGCATTCATCCTTTGCTCTTTAGAGATGTGACCCACTTTAACCAATGTTAAGTGGAAATCCATCCACTCATACAGGAAAAAGGGTGAATTGAAAAACATAATCAGTGCCTGGTTCCTACATACGTGCATGTCATTGTTTCTTTCTGCCTTCTTGCTATATGAGTTTCCAGTTCTTGTGGGGTTGGGGCTTTTCTGCTGAATTTGAATTTTGAATTTTCTATAATCTTCTGGGAAAATGTGACATCTTCTTGCTGGTTTTCCATCAATCTCTTTGGACTATGTTGATTCATCTGTTCTGCTAAGGAATATTCTTCACCTCTGGGGCCAAACACTACTGCCAACTGTGTCCAAGGCACAGCAATGTCAGTACAGTTACCTCTCCCACTTTTCCAGCTCTGTTCCTTCCTTCTTCCCTTATTTCCTACATCCAGAGTGTGCCATGTTCAAGCTCCTAAGGAAATCTCAATGTTGCTAGTAAGCTTGGGCCACAATCTTTGCCTCCAAAAATACCCAAAAACCTCAGCCTGATGTGTTTGCCCTCATGCATCACATTCATGCAGCATGGAAGTCTAAGCCAACAGTGTTGAGCTCTAGGCTGCTGCTGTTTAGTTTTCTTCATCATGTAGTCAGTTCTCTGTCCTCATTTCCCCCTGAACTAAACTAAGTGATAATTGAGTATAAATACACAGGTTTTGACACTGTGACCATGTGAGCTGAAATCTGGTTAGCAATAAACTTTATCCTCCATTATTACTACACCTCATCTTTGCTTACTCACTGCTTGGTGCCAAGGGTTTGTTTCCCTGGAACAATGTGTCTTCTTCCCTGGAACAGGTGTTCCTTGTGATGAGATAGATGCTGTAAATAAAGATGTCCACCCAGCTGAAGGATTCAGCTCCAGGGGTGAGGTTTGGACAAGTTTTGTTCAAAACAGGTCCTTTAACACAGTCCTTTCCCCTACTGCAAAATTAACTCATAGCAGAGCGGAACCTGTTCTGTGTTCCTTGCTGGGAGCTCCCTCAACATCAGCACAGATGTCCACTCAGGGGAATTAGTTGCCTTTATTCTATTTATCTGCTTTTCTGCCAGACAATGAAATAACAGGGGCTAGCACTAAACAAACCATGGGGGAGATGTGTGTATTTTACAAGACCTCAGAAACGTAGAATGTTGATAAAGATACATTAAAGCCTTGTGGGAGACCATGCCCTCTGGCCAAGGAGTGGAGACAACATTTTGTGTTCTTGTCCTGGAATAGCACAGAACGGGAACACCAGTGGAAAAAGACCAGCATAAAAAGTGAGCAGGAGACACAAATACATTTCCATTATCATTTTAACTTGACTACATCCACCCATAATTCAATGGCTCCTGTTGCCATAGCAATGGACTATCTCATCATTTTCATGCCTTTTTTTTCGCAACAACCATGTGAATTGAGGAGATACTGTCTACAAGTTACAGACGTGGTTGGAGGTGTTTTAATCCCCCTCTTTTATCACCCAGTTGAAGGTGTGCTTTCATTTCCACACCTTGGGTCCTGGCAGGGAGGGAGCCAGACACCAGCACCCCCTCCCAATGTCTCCCTGCTCAGAAGGGGGGAATTGCCAATGGAAGGTGTTTTATGAGTTAAAGAGAGTCTAAGCAGAGTTCTGAGAGACAGAAAATCTTGGCTAGAGGATGTTTGGACATCTCTGGAAGATTTCAAAGTTGAATGTTGACCCAAAACAATCCCTCCTACTACACTTTGATTGCTCAGATACAGCAGGACCCACATGCCTGTGTACACTTGGACCTGGAGCCACCGTCTTGGGGAGATTAACTTGTGTTGACCTCTCTCCATAAGCTCCATTCACTCAAGGTAGTATGCGGTAGGAGTTTCCTTTTAAACCCTCTCTTTCTGGGCAGCTAAGCAATGTCAGCCCCTCACCTTAGGGCAGTATTCAAACACCAATTATCATGCGCATACTGGGCCCTCTGCTTCGAAAGGACAAGTTAAAGCACTGTATGAACAAGAAATTAGAGTAATTCCCTCAGTGTTGAACCCCATGCCGTAAAAAACTCAGAAATTAGCATTTCCCCCCTCTTTTTTTTTCCCCGCAGTTGTTTTGGTAAAATTAGAAGATGATCCTTCTGAAACACAGACAGGCTGCTTGCAGCTGTAATTTGCAGAAGGAACTTCTTATTTATACCCCTGGTCCTGTGAATTTAGTGTTTATCTTGGTATATGAGCACAGTAGCTGGTTACCCTCCCTGGCAGGACGGCAGGCTGAGCATCCCAATGCACAGGGACCCAGAGGCTTTGTCATGTCCCATCTGCTCTCACCCACAGCTGAGCCACCCCTCTCTGGTTTTCCCATTTGAGGCTGTGCTTTGTAGAATCATAGAATGTTTTGGGTTGGAAGGGACATAAAAGACCATTTAGTTCCAACCCCTCTACCCATCAGCAACAACACCTTCCACTAAACTAGGTTGGTCAGACCCCCATCCAACATGGCCTTGAACACTTCCAGGGATGGAGCATCCGCAGCTTCTCTGGGCATGGTGCTGATGATAGGTGTGACATAGCCTTTGAGACTCTGCTGGTTTTTTTGAAATCTCAGTGGCGGAGCAGGTGGGACACCTTGGGGAGGTCAGAAGGCATTAGGGAGCAAAGGAGGGCTAATTTGTGAGACCACTCAGGTGTGGAACAGAAGATGGTCTAGGGCAGTGAAGGTTCAGCAGAGCATGTAATTCCTACCTGAAGCCTGTCTGGCACTGGGTCTGTGAGACCCAGAGGACATCATATGTGTTACAATATACCTGGGAGTGGAGCTCAATGGGGCTACCCAGCAACTCCAATGTTTTAGCGGGAGCTAAGCTACTTTCCAGCTCCCTGATGGCTCCAAAACCCCTCACTTACTTGGGAGTTCAGTTACCCTGTGGACATGGAAACACATCCTGGCATCAGCTGGAGGGTTCAAATCCCACTGGTGCCGCAGCAGGGGACACATCTGCCACCAGGCACAGCAAGGAGGGGATTTTTTACAGCTAAAGGGCTGTTCTGGGAGGAAAAGAAACTTCAATGGATGTTGGGAAAGGAGGGACATACTCAACGTGCAAGGCATTTTTGGAGGACCTGGCTTCTCAACCAATGGCCATTGCTGTTTATCCAAACAGACCACACCCAGGGTGGTCTTATCCAAACACCCACTGCTGGGTGCTGGGCCAATCATCTTCCCCAGTTTTATAGCAGGGGCTTACCTTGCCATCCACAATGTCCTGGCTGCACTGCTCTGAAGAAGACAGACCTTCTTGCCCTTTCCCAGTGCAGCAGGACGGTGGATCAACCACAGGCTCCACTGCTGTCCGACACAGAGCCATGTGCGAGAGACACAGCACACCAGGAAGACTAAACCATCCTCCCCCCAGCCAGCGGGTCCAAGCATCACTTTAATCATGGCTGAGGGCAGTCCTGTTCCCTGGAGGAATGAGCTGGGTGTTTTTTAGGCATCATGCTTCATTAAGTGTTTTTATAGCATCACTTTGCAGTCTACCAGCGAAGGAGCGCTCTCTTGTGGGCTATGCAGTGTGTGAGTAGAGCATGTGTCAGCTATGTTGGCTCAGAGGTGATTAATAAAGAAAATAAAGACTGGGGAAGAAAGGCATGACATAAACTGGCACAGCAGCTAAGTGTAACCAGATGTCAGGTTGTTTTGATCTTCTCCTTGCAAAACCAAGGAAGAGGGAACACAAATAAGGCCTCCCACAAAGTCAGAGCCACTTTAGGCACCCACTGTGCTGCTTGAGGCCAACTGAGATGAAAGGTAAGGTCCAATGTGTCACATACCCCTGGCTGGGGGCTGTGAATTGCAGAAGCATGTAGGGCAGCTGGCCACAAGGCACAGATATGCTGGGTTTGCTCTAACTTCCCCTGTGTTGAGGCTTTGGCAAAGCAGCCAGCAGCTGAGGATGGCAGCTGGACCAGGCAATTTCAGGCAGGTGTTCTGCCCATAGTCGTTAGAATGTGGTGAACACAAGGAGGAAGAAGAAACACAGGCAATGAATGAGAAGAGCCTGGTAATTGATATGATGGTTTGTTCGAGGCAGACAGCCATGCTTGTCATTGCTAGGTGGGTGAAATCATTTGCTTCTGGACTTAGAAAAGGCCTATGACAAAGCACAATAGCCTGAAACAAGTTGTCCCACCTCCTGGAGTATCCCCCACCTCTTTGGACTTGCCTTGGTGTACTGTGAAGAACTCTGTTCACACTGTACCCATATACCCATCTCTGCTGCATTTCATGGCCCAGGAGCTTTCAGAAACTAGAATAGAATCACAGAATTGTTAAGGTTAGAAAAGCCTTCAGAGAGCATCAAGTCCAACCATTAACCTGGAACTGCCAAGCACACCATGTACCCAAGTGTTACAACTACATGCATTTGAACACTTCCAGGGATAGTGACTCCACTGCTTCCCTGGGCATCCTGGTCCAGCACTTGACAACTCTTTCAGGGAAGAATTTTTTCCTGATATCCAGTCTAAACCTTCCCAGGTAAAAATTGAGGCCATTTCCTCTTGCCCTGTAGCTTGTTACCTGGGAAATAGCCACCAAAAAACCTCAGAAAGACAATTAGAGCCTTTCCCAGCCCAGATCCAATACATGGGGCTGAGCTAATGTGCAAAATGCTGATTCTTACAGTTAAGCATATCCTCACATACTTCACTGTAGTATGCTTACATACTTTACTGTATTGAGATTTCTCCTGGCACAGAAGAATTTCTCCTTGGCCTTTCCACTCAGAGGATAACGCTCAGAGGTTGTGATAGGAGCAGAACCAGAGTTTGATACTGCTGTGGATGACATCTTCACTCCTCATCAGCTTAAGACTGATGGAATCTTTACAGCAGATATCTATTTTTATATATTACACACTTATTATATACATTACTCTATATATATAATACAGATGGAATACTGATGGCGTATTTACACTGCTTCTCGACACCCCTCCTCCCAGTCAACCAGATAGGAAATCATTTGGCAGATCCTCATCTAAACAGTCTAGTGCTCAGGAAAAGGAGCATAAATTACTCAGGATGGGGTAAAACATGGCTTGCACATACGCCTACAGTCTTAGGGAAGAAGCAGAAGTGACAGCTCTTTGCTGCACCTGCTGCATTATGCACTTGGTATTTCAGTCACTCAGAGTGATGTTGATCCAGGAGCAGGCTCAGGCATGTTTCGTGCTCCTTAAAACATAGGAAAATGTAATCTGGGTTCCAGTGCCTTATTGTACAAGACCACACATACTGCGTTAGAGACAGCTGCAAAACGTAGAATGATAGAAGAAAGGAGGCAAGGACTGTGTCCCTATTTCACAGTGTGATGCTGCCAGTGCTAGTAGAAGGCAAGCTGTCTTCCTCAGTGCTTTGCTCCTACTAAGTCCATCTGAGGAGGCGGTCCTAGAACCTGGGGAGGTGGTTTCTCACCAGACTGCTCTGTTTCACCTACCTTTGAGCACTGCAAGCCTCACAAAGACACTCTGATGTGGTTTGAAAGGACCTGGCAAGGGTTGAAGTCTGTGCTCAGATCCATGTGGAGCCTCTTGGTCTCTAATGGGAAGCAAAGACCAATGAAGCTGGAACCATGGAAAGTCAGAAACTGCCCATGAGAGCTGTGGACAGTTTAGGACAGGGCTTTTCTGACCCTCCTCTGATAAATTTCCCTGCAGTTCTCTCTACAGACACCCACAGACATTTGTGCTACTGCATCTGCCCATAGGCAAGCCCGGTGGTTCTTAGGGCAGCAGTTTTGCTGCTTTCCCAGGCCTGGAAGTTTCTCTTTTTCTCCCATGGCTCTAAGCATTCATGATTTCCATTCTGGCTTGCAGAGCTCTCAGCAATGACTGCCTGTGCCTCGTGTCTGCTCCCCATCCACAGCAGCGCTGGAGGTATCAGCACAACACACCGTCAGTCTGAGAGGCTTATCATTATCAGCTTAGGAGATGTAGGTCGTCAGGGAATTCTAATCAGCAGAGACACTTTCACATCCAAAGAGACAAAGATATTATCAATTCTCTTAAATGGGCACCAGAAGAGATGAGCTGCAGCTCTTGGGACTCTTCCTTTCTTCATCCTGTCTGAAATAAATTGTTCCATGAAATGCAGTGATGCCGTGCTGATCTCCAACTGTTAATGCCCTGGTTTTTCAGCCACAGATGTACTTGGAAAGTCAAATTTCTCTGAAGGCTTCTCTTTTCCATGAGGAACATGCTGTGTACTTCTCTCACTGCTCTGGAAGGCACCCTTCATGATGGCCACATGGCAAAGCTATATCAGGACACAGCAGGCTGCTGGTATTTAAAAATGCCTGTCTCACTTCTGGGTCAGTGCTTATTTCCACTGGCAGTTTTGATCTGTTTTCCTCTCCTTCTCTCCGAGGGCATTCCTCACTTGCCCTTCTGTAGCATTCCATGCTGTGCACCAGCAGCTAACGGGGACTTATTAAGGTGTTAGCCTGGATGTGCATGTTTCAGATGAAGGGATTAATACCTGGGGGCTCGCTTGGGACTCCTGCAGACAGCAGGTTTGAAACATATCTAGGTTTATCCTTTGTCTTGCTTCTGTCAACAACTTGATTAAATTATAATTCCACTAAAAAAAAAAAAATCACACTGTTGGCATGAAGATGTATAAGAGCAATTGATTATTTTATTTTTTTCTCCCTTCTGTGGTTAGTTGAATTGCAGGTATTGCTGTTTGGGTGGCAGTTAGGACTGATTACTTCTATAGTGCCAGAAGGCAAAGAAAAAGTGAACCTGGGGTGTGTTTTGCTCTGTTTTCTCTGGTCTTGCTGAAGAGCTAAAGCATGTGTTTAATAGATGTGTTACTCTAGATGGGTTAATTGAGCACTACAAAATAACCATCTGCAACCATCCATGTGGTTCAAATGTCCCTTGGAAATAGTCATGTCAAGGGTTGCCTTTATAACTGACAATTAATAGGCACTAAAAAGGAGTTGTGTTCTGAAACCAGGTACATTGACCCTCATTAAGTTTTGCCCAGGCTCTGGAAATGATGAAAATATTTCCTTTAGAGAAGGAAGGTTGTCAGAAAGGCTTTAAATACAGTTTTTAAAAATGCCAGTAATCCTTCAGATTAACTCTTCTGTCAGTCTGAAATAGGGCCAGTTAAATTCCAGCAAGTTGACCAGGCACTGGTCCAACCCTGTGGATACAGAGGGGATTAGTGGGAAGGCTGGGGCAGAGCATGGGATTTTCATGGGAAAGGGCTTTGCAGGGAGTGAACAGAACCAGGCTGCAGAAAGGCAGTGACTGTCCTGCCACAATGCAATGCAAAGCTGTTGCCAGACACTGCCAGAGCAGCCCAGAGGAGATACATATACACATATATATGTTATACATACATATATACACACACATAAAAAGGACCTAGACCTGTTGGAGCGAGTCCAGAGGAGGCCATGAAGGTGCACAGAGGGCTGGAACACCTCTGCTATGGAGACAGGCTGAGAGAACTAGAGTTGTTCAACCTGGAGAAGGAATGGCTTTGGCGATCCTTTAGAGCTCCTTCCAGTACTTAAGGGGGCTATAAGAGAGTTGGAGAGGGATTTCTAACAAGGACATGGAATGATTGATAGGACAAGGGGGAATGACTTCAAACTGGTGGAAGGCAGGTGAGATTGGATATTGGTCAGACAGTTTTCCCTTGTGAGGGTGGTGAGGTACTGGCATAGGTTGTCCAGAGAAGCTGTGAAAGTGTGCAAGGCCAGGTTGGATGGGGCTTTAAAGCAACCTGGTCTAGTGGAAGGCATCTCTGCCCATGGCAGGGGAGTTGGAACTAGATGGTCTTGAAGGTCCCTTCCAACTCAAACTATTCTGTGATTCTATGGCTCTATGAAATGAAAATACATATGTATATATCTATATATATATCTGAAGCAGAAGAGATTAAGACATTGGGTTGCTGGAGGCTGCTACCTGCTGAGACCTTCCATCTACCCAGGGAAGTTCATACCTAACTCAGGCTCCATAGTAATTAACCAGTTAATTAATTGATTTATGAATTTTCTGTAGCTTCTAATTATGCCAAGACATCTGGGTATCATGATGACAGAGAGCAAATTTCCTGAAAGGCAAGGTGAGAGCTGGAGGAAGGTGTAACACTGGTACTGGGTGGCCTGTGCTGTAGTTCAGTATCCGAGTTAAAGTCTGTCCAGCAGACATTTGAAAGCTCAGATATTTAGATAAGATTGTAAAACTGGCTGTTTTCTTCAAGCTGCCAAAGATGCCAGAGTCAGCAAAAGAATGATTGGGACAGAAGATGTTTTGGTGTAACTTCCTCTTTAGGGTTTGTAAAGACCTTGTGCAAAGGAAATGCATTTCAGTGTCATTTCCAGTTTTTAGTAATGGGAAAGGCATGCCAAGAGGAGCCTAACACTGGCCCAACCTTGCTCCCTCCTTGTCCTAGGTTACAATATAGATGTATTTAAGTATTCTATTACTACCAGCTGTGGGCCATTAGCTGTTATCCCCTGCTAGTGCCCCACCCCTGGTAACAGACAATGGGCCATCAAGAAACCACCACATGACTCATGGACTTATCTCATCCTATTGTGAGATGCTCCACCCAGGAGGGAGGAGCCAAGCATTCTCACCTGGATATAATCTGCCCTTAGAAATTCCTAACAGCCCTAGGGGTCTACTGGGTTACCAGAGGAAAAGAGCTACCACTGAACCTTCAGCTGGAGACTAGACCTTCGATAGGATCATCGCTTCAACTGAACTACTTCATTTGGACGGCTACCACAATCCTAACAGGGTGCCAGGTTGTATTTGACTTAGTCTGTGCTTTTCCTTATATTATTTCACTTATTTTGAATATTTTTCCTATTAATTTTAATCCTGACTTGTGATCTCCCACTGGTTTGTTTTCAAACCAATACACTCCTTTATTCTTTGCACTAGCTGCAGCCAAATGACAAGATTCCTGCTCTGCCTAGGGCTACGCTTAGGGTTATGCAGAGAGTTGGGGTCCAGAAAACCACAATGCTCAAAGCTCCAGAGACACTGACAACCCGAAAGGCAGGCCAAGGGGAGCATGACAATTCCCCAAACTTGTTCCCTGTTTTTCTTTGGCACTTGCCTCAGACCATGACATGTTTCCAGCTCTGCATAGAGTAAGGGTTAGACGTATGCGTAGCAATAGGGTTCAGAAAACCACAAAGCCCAGAGTTCCAGGGACACTGACAATGAGAAAGGAATGACAAGGGAAGCATAACGTTGCCCCAACCTTGCTCCATCTTTTAACATTTGCACTCGCTGCAGCCAATGAAAGATTTTATGCTCTGCCTTGGGTTAGGGAGAGGGTTATGCCAGGGGATAGGGTTGAGAAAACCACAAAGCACAGAGCTCCAGAGACAATGAAAATGCGAAAGGCAGGCCATGGGGAGTGTAAATGTCCCCCATATTTTCTCCTGCTTTTATTGTTTTCGCTTGCTGGAGACGATGCCAGGTCTCCTGCTCTGCCTAGGGTAAAGATTAGGGTTGTGCCTAGGGTTACGCTTCAGAAAAACGCAATGCCCAGAGCTCCAGGGACACTGACAATGAGAAAGGCAATCCACAGAAAGCGTAGCACTGCCCCAAACTTTCTCCTGCCTTTATTGTTTGCGCTCTCCACAGACAAAGCCAGGTTTCCTGCTCTGCCAAGGGTTAGGGTTAGGCCTAGGATAAGGCTTCAGAAAACCACAATGCCCAGAGCTCCAGAGACACTGACAATGCAAAAGGCAATCCAAGGGAAGTGTAACACTGCCCTAAATTTTCTATTGCATTTATTCTTTGTGCTCTCCAGAGCAAATGCCAGGTTTCCTGCTCTGCCTAGGGTTAGGGTTGTGCCTAGGGTTAGGCTTTAGAAAACCACAATGCCCAGAGCTCCAGGGACACTAACAATGTGAAGGACAGGCGAAGGAAAGCGTTACGATGCCCCAAAATTTCTCCTGCCTTTATTTTTTGTACTAGCAGCAGACAATGCAAGGTTTCCTACTCAGCCTCGCGTTAGGGTTAGGACTTAGCTGAGAGTTGGGGTTCAGAAAACCATAATGCCGAGACATCCAGAGACACTGAAAATGCGAAAGGTAATACAAGGAAAGCGTAGCACTGCCCCAAACTTTCTCCTGCCTTTATTTTTTGTACTAGCAGCAGACAATGCAAGGTTTCCTACTCAGCCTCGCGTTAGGGTTAGGACTTAGCTGAGAGTTGGGGTTCAGAAAACCACAAAGCCCAGAGCTCCAGGGACAGTGACAATGCGAAAGGCAATCCAAGGGAAGAGTAACAGTGCCCTAAATGTTCTACCATATTTATTCTTTGCGCTCTCCGGAGCAAATGCCAGGTTACCTGCTCTGCCTAGGGTTAGGGTTGTGCCTAGGGTTAGGCTTTAGAAAACCACAATACCCAGAATTCCAGGGACAATGACAATGCGAAAGGCAATCCAAGGGAAGAGTAACAGTACCCTAAATGTTCTACCATATTTATTCTTTGCGCTCTCTGGAGCAAACGCCAGGTTTACTCCTCTCCCTATATTTTGAGTTAGGATTATGCCAATAGTTGGGGTTAAGAAAACCACAAAGCCCAGAGCTCCAGGGACATTGACAATGCGAAAGGCATGCCTAGAGGAGTGCGACATGGCCTCAAACGTGCTTCCTCCTTTCCTATTTGCTCGCGTGTTAGCACAATGCCAGCTTCTGGTTCAGACTAGGGCTAGGGTTAGGGTTACGCCTAGGGTTAGGGTTCAGAAAACCACAAAGCCCAGAGCTCCAGGGACATTGACAATGCGAAAGGCATGCCTAGAGGGACTGCGACACTGCCCCAAACTTGCTCTATCCTTTTAGATTCGCACACGCATTAGCACAATGCCAGCTTCTGGTTCAGACTAGGGCTAGGGTTAGGGTTACGCCTAGGGTTAGGGTTCAGAAAACCACAAAGCCCGGATCTAAGTTTAGATCTATTTACTGATAGTTGTGGTTCAGAATACCACAATGCCCAGAGCTTCGGAGACACTGATAATGTGAACGGCAGGCCCGGGGCAGCATAACGCTGCCCCAAACTTTCTCCCACCATTATTGTTTTTGCTTGCCATAGACCATACCAGGTTTCCTGCTGTGCGTATGGTTAGGATTAGCGTTGTGCCTAGGGTTAGGCTTCAGAAAGCCACAATGCTCAGAGCTCCAGGGACACTGTCAATGCGAAAGGCAGGCTAAGGGGACCGTAACGATGCCCCAAAATTTCTCCCGCCTTTATTCTTTGCGCTAGCCGCAGCCAATGCCAGGTTTCCCTCTCTGCCTAGGGTTAGGTTAGGATTTTGCCTTGGGCTAGGTTTCAGAAAGCCACAATGCCCTGAGTTCCAGGGACACTGACAATGCGAAAGGCAGGCCATGGGAGACGTAATTTTGCCGCAAACTTTCTACCGCATTTATTCTTTGCGCTCGTAACAGCCAATGCTAATTTTCCTGCTCTTCCTAGGGTTAGGGTTAGGATTTTGCCGATAGCTGGGGTTCAGAAAACCGCAATGCCCAGAGCTCCAGAGACACTGACAATGCGAAAGGCAGGCCAAGGGCAGCATAACGCTGCCCCAAACTTTCTCCCGCCTTCATTGTTTTCGCTTGCCGTAGACCATGCCATGGTCTAATGCCATGTTTCCTGCTTTTTCCTGCTTTGCCTAGGGTTAGGGTTAGGGTTACGCATAGGGTTAGGCTTCAGAAAACCACAATGCCCACATCTCCAGAGACAGTGATAATGGGAAAGGAAGCCCAAGTGTGGCTTAACGCTGTCTCAAACATTCCCCCGCCTTTATTCATTGCGCACCCCGCAACCAATGCCAGGTTTCCTGCTCTGCCTAGGGTTAGGGTTAGGGTTGCACCTTGGGTTCGGCTTCAGAAAATCGCAATGCCCAGAGCTGCAAGGACACTGAGCATTGGAAATGCAGGCCATGTGAATCCTAACGCTGCCCCAAACTTTCTCCTGCATTTATTCTTTGTGCTCTCCAGAGCAAATGCCAGGTTTCCTGCTCTGCCTTTTGTTAGGGTTTGGATTATGCCGATATTTGGGGTTCAGAAAACCACAATGCCCAGAGCTCCGGAGACACTGACAGTGCTAAAGGAAGACCGAGGGGAGTGTAACGCTGCCCCTAACTTTCTCCGGCTTTCATTCTATGCCCTAACCGTAGGCGTTGACTGAGACAAGTGCAAAGTATAAAGAAGAGACGAAGTTTGGTGTAGTGTTATGCTTCCCATGGCCTGCCTTTTGCATTGTCAGTGTCCCTGGAGCTCTGGGCTTCGTAATTTTCTGAACCCTAACCTTTGGTGTAACACTAATCCTAACTTTAGTCCGAGCGGGAAACAAGTCATTGGCTGCCACGAGTGCAAATGATAAAGGCGGAAGAAAGTTTCGGGCAGCGTTATGATGCCCTTGGCCTGCCTTTCGCATTGTCAGTGTCCCTGGAGCTCTGAGCATTGTGGTTTTCTAAAGCTTAACCCTAGGCATAACCCTAACCCTATCCCTAGGCAGAGCATGAAACCTGTCATTGGCTGCGGCGAGCGTAAAGAAGAAAGGCGGGAGAAAGTTTAGGGCAGTGTTACGCTCCCCTTGGCCTGCCTTTCGCATTGTCAGTTTCTCTGGAGCTCTGAGCATTGTGGTTTTCTGAACCCCAATTATCAGCATAATTCTAACTCTAACCAATAGCAGAGCAGGAATCTTGGCATTGGGTTGCGGTGAGCAAAAATAATTAAGGAGGGAGCAAGGTTTGGGCAGCGTTACGCTCCCCTTTGCCTGCCTTTTGCATCGTCAGTGTCTCTGGAGCTCTGGGCATTGTTGTATTCCGAACCTTATCCCTAGGTGCAACCCTAACCCTAACCCTAGGCAGAGCAGGAAACCTGGCTTTGGCTGAGTCGAGCGTAAAGGATATAGGAGAGAGCAAGTTTGGTGTAGCGTTACGGTACCCTTGGCCTGCCTTTCATATTGTCAGTGTCCCTGGAACTCTGGGCATTGTGTTTTTCCGAAGCCGAACTCTAGGCGTAACCCTCATCCTATCTCTAACCCTTGGCAAAGCAGGAAACCTGGCATTGGCTGCAGCGAGCGCAAACAATAGAGGAGGAAGTAAGGCTGGGGCAGCCTAAACTACCCTTGGCATGCCTTTGCATTATAAGTGTCTCTGTATCTCTGGGCTTTGTGGTTTTCTGAAGCCTAACCATAGGCGTAACCCTAACCCTAACACTAGGTAGTGCAGGAAAGATGGCATTGGGCTAGGGCAATTGCCAAATTAAAAGGAGGGAGCAAGTTTTGGGATCTGCCGCGCACCCCTTGTCCTGCCTTTCGCATTGTCAGTGTCCCTGGAGTTCTAGGCTCTAAACTCTCCTTTTTCTTTGGCACTTGCTTCAGCCCAATTTTCTGGCTCTGCCTAGGGTTACATTTAGCATTAGTGTTTCGTCTATTTTTCGGGTTCAGAAAACCACAAACGCAGCGTTTCAGGGACACTAACAATGTCAAAGGCAGGCAAAGGGTTCTTTAACGCTTCCCTAACCTTGCTCCCTCCTTTATTCTTTGCGCTCACTGCAGCCCAATGCCAAGGTTCCTGCTCTTCCTAGGGTTAGGGTTAGGGTAACCTTAGGGTTAGGGTTACGCCTATGGTTAGGGTTCAGAAAACCACAAGACCCAGAGACACTGACAATGTGGAAGGCATGCCAAGGTGGGAAAGTAATTCAGCTGTGTGAGCAGAACTTGCAGGTGCAGAGATAGCAAAGGCAAACTGACCTTGGAGAATGTGGAAAGTCCCTGGCCTCAGTCCAGGAGGAACCAGGAATGGAAACAATTATTGCTATATGAGACGCTGTGTGGGATAATAAAGTAAAAAGCTTGCTATTACTCACATTGGGTTATGTCTTGCTTTCCCTCGCCTGGGTACGCGCTCCCGCAGGATGGCGCCTGAACAGGGCCCTGACCGAAGAGTGGGGTGTTTTCGAGGAGCGACACAAAGGGCGAGTGCAGAAAAGCACCGGTTAGCAGCGAAACCGGGGGGCGAAAGATCGGCGATCTGCTGAGCAGTGGGGCTGTTTCTGCACCTGGGCTGGAGACAGACGTCAAGCTCGCCGTCCGCAAGGCTACACTCCGGAAGCTGCAAGGACGAGCCAGAGGGAGATCCTGGACAAGGCGAAATAAGCTGGCCGGCCGAACAATGGAACACGAGGTAGCCTGTGACTTGTTTATGCGCTTTTTAGAAAAGCGGGGAATAGGGAGTCTTAAGCATCTCCCGGGGTTAGTTGCCTTAGGGAGGATTAAAGGATTCTTTAAGGATCCGAATACACTATTTGAGGAGCCTGAATGGCGCAGGTTTGGAGATATATTGTGGGATGCAGTGATAGACGAAGATAAAACAGCTAGGAAACTGATGAAGTCGTGGAGAGAGGTTACTAACTGCCTGCTGAAATACAAGGTAGAAAAATCAGTTGCTGCCGTGGTTTCTGCAAAATTGGAGGATCAGGGAGCGACTGGAATGG
>VXAD01003770.1:1783789-1805276 GCA_013399195.1 Dicrurus megarhynchus | reverse complement strand
GGCGCTGCCGCGGCCCCTCCGTGTCCCACGCGTGAGGAGGAGGAGGCGGCAGCGGGCCTTGTTTATGTCCTTCGCGGCCCCGAAGTGCGTCCTCCGGGGACCGGTCGCACCGCGGCCTTGGGCAGGATCAGCAATACCGGAGTACGGAGAAGGTCCCCGCACTTCGGGAGCCGGGTGTGGTTCCCCCGGGCCCCTCTGCACACCCCCCGTGACCACCGTTCGTTTCAGACAGGTTCTCTTTAGGATGTGCAGAGATCCGCGGGGATCGGGCCCGCAGGGATGGGCGCTTCGTGCTCTGGCCCTTTCCCTCACACAGTCGCTGTTTTCAGTCCCACCTTCCTTATCCTCATCACTCCCGGGGGCTATGGGCTCGCCTGGCTTCATGTGACTGTTAAATTAGAACTTCTTGAAAGCTTAATCTTGCGATTCGTTTAGCTGCAACTGCGTTCTCTCTCTACTGCTAAAATTCTTCTTACACCAAACGGAGCGATTGCAGTGCCCCGGTTAAAGTTTGTCTGCAGTTTTCCAATAGCTCTCTGGTAGCTGGAGTTCTGAATAGAGAAGTTTCTCCTTGCCTTGTAAAAGATCCCTTGATTTGGTTTTCTTCCTTTGTCAGTAAAGCAGGCAGTGGGCAGGGAAAAGTCAGGATTGCAGAAGAGTGTAATAACCATTCTTTATCTTGATTAACCATCTTTTCAGATGAAGTTGGGGCTCTGGTTTTTGACATTGGCTCGTACACAGTGAGAGCAGGCTATGCAGGGGAGGACTGCCCAAAGGTGAGAATCTATGCCTCGATGGAAATTCAACATGAATTTATGCCTTAGGTCTTTGAAAGTTACAGCCCTTCCTAATACATTGGGGTTGGTTCTGCCTGTATTGTATAAAGAAACGTCTGAGTTTTTGAGAAAAACACCAACTTCCCAAACATTATTAATCCTCATATACTGCTTGCCTCTTGCCTTGCAGGTTGATTTTCCAACAGCCATTGGTGTGGTGCTAGAAAGGGACAATGGCAGCACTCTGATGGAGATAGATGGTGACAAGGGCAAACAAGGGGGCCCGACTTACTACATAGACACCAATGCCCTGAGAGTTCCAAGGGAGAATATGGAAGCCATTTCACCTTTAAAAAATGGAATGAGTATGGTGCTTTGTCTTTCTACCTAACTTTAAAATAGCATTGCCAGGCTGCAGGAAGTCATAGTCATGTTGACAGATGCTACATACAGCAACAGAGGCTGTAAGAACAGATTTCTGGTTTACAAATTGCATGGAGATGTGGTTGGTTTTCACTGTTAGTGGACTTTCAGCATAATTCTTGAAGTCACGGTAGTTGAGGAGGAAGAGAATTCTGCAGAGCTGTCACAGGAGGTGTATGTCTGCTGAGGACAGCTTTTGACTGAAGAGCTCTATGCAAAGAAATAAATTGAAAGCCTTTATGTGTTTATGAAATGAAACAAAACTTAGAAGTAACTAATCTCTTTGTGTCAATGTTGTTACAGTTGAAGACTGGGATAGTTTCCAGGCAATTTTGGATCACACTTACAAGATGCATATTAAATCTGAAGCAAGTTTGCATCCTGTCCTTATGTCTGAAGCACCAGTGAGTAAAAGCAGCTGTGCATTTCCATAAGTCTTTTTGCTGACTGCAAACATTGGTCCTGGATAAGTCTGACAGTGGCTTGCTTGTAGGTGACAAGTGTTAAAATTTAGCTACAGAAATGACAATTTTAAAATACTTGGCCAGGTTCTGGAAAATGTCTAAAAAACCTCAATTTGAAATAGTTCGTATGAGTTGTATCAGAAAGTATTTACAATATGCTATTGTTTTTCACTTACTGAAAAGAAGTCAGAAGTTAAAAAAAGAAATTTTACTGCCTAGAATAAAAAGAAAAAGATGTTTGGATGCCTTATATATTAAGTTACACTTAATAAAATGCCATCAAAAAATCTTGCTTCGTTCAGCCTTACAACTGATATTACGTGACACAGAATAATATTTATAATGGAGAAGTTTTAGTTTTTTTGTCTTTGTTTCTGTAAGTGGTCCTATAAGGCAGCCGAAGTGGATGAATACAAATTTCTGGGAAAATCTGGACAAGGTTTCTGTCATTTAATAATGCTCAGCATTTGAAAGGCAAATCCTGAAGTCAGAGTAGAAAAGGTAGACACGCCATACACAAGTGATGCCTTTCTTCAATAAAATCCTATGAAAAGGATTTTCTTGAATTTCATTATTCCCTTGTGTTGAATCACAGCTTGTGGAGTGTGGATGAATTTGCAATGGCTGTTTCATGTTTGATGGCTCAGTGGGTGTCTGAATAGAGACATTCCCATTGACATTCTCCTTACAAACCTCATCTTACTTTGTTGTATTGGCTTGGAAAAAACATCACATTTTCAGTAATGTGTTGAATATTTCAGATATATCCTGGCTTAATCACAGCTACAGTAGCACTGTAGAGAGATGCTTTGGAAACTGGAAAGTCTGGATTTATTTTTCTTCCCACTGGGCAAGTTCCTTCATGTATCTTTCCCCTTGTAAAAGGCAGGGTGCTTGCTTTAGAGAGTTCTTTGGGAACCTGGCACTGGAAGAGCTGTAGAAGTGTAAAGAAATCTATTGTAACAGGAAAGGTGTGCAGCACTTTTGTGTGATAGATAAACATTGATGTATTGTCGTATAAATGGAATTAAAAATGTTCTGAAGAAGTGAATTACTAGACATCTGTCTCTGGGGAATTTTGGTATGATTGGAAACTGTGGCTGCAATTTTTCCAATCACTTCTTTATTGTGTTAGCACACTCTGTTAGTGTGCAAACACAGCTTCCTTTTGGTCACTTACTTGTGGTTTGGATTTATTATTTTTTAGTGGAATACCAGAGCAAAGCGTGAAAAACTGACGGAATTGATGTTTGAACACTACAACATCCCAGCTTTTTTCTTGTGTAAAACTGCTGTTCTGACAGCGTATCCTTCACAGTGTTTCACTGCATGGTTTTATTTTCCTCCCCCCAGGAAATTACGGTAAACTTTTTCCAGGCAATTCCAAGTATTAACAGCATGCCTAACTTTCTTCAAATTGACTTTTTCCAATAAACATCCAGGGAGGAAGTAAACAAATTCCGTTTCTGAACTTTAAGGCATTAGAGCTCATTTTTGAAGTTCTCCCAATCTGACTGTCCTTTGGGCCCAAATCTTTTTTTAGTATTACTATTTTATTATTATTACTATTTTTTTTTCCATTGTATACTATGGATAAGAATATTACAGACCTAAAATGGTGGTGTCCACACTACTAAATACAGTAATTAGAGCTTGAAGGTTTCATAGCCTTAAGAAGAATATTTGTTACTATTTTAAACTAATAATAACATGTTTTCATCTTCAGAGTCTAAATGAGTTGGATGTACTTAGAGCTTGCTGCATAGTAGTGATGTGAATTTTCACCCTTGTACATCCAAAGCTTGAGTTAGTTCACAGATGGAAGTTAAACGCTGCTCTCTCTGTGAGGTTGTGTGCTTCACAGAAAGGTGGTACAGACTGGAAAATGACAAATCCTTTCATAGAGCCAAGGAATAACGTGTTGGGGTCCTCGTTCCTAGTTAGGCTTTAATTGTAACATTTTTTTGTAAGTGAAAATTACAATATTTTCCTTAATCATTTTGACTAGTTTTGCTAATGGGAGATCTACAGGTCTCATCTTGGATAGTGGGGCAACACACACCACTGCTATTCCAGTGCATGATGGATATGTGCTTCAGCAAGGTATAAGCTTTCATGGATAACAACATTGGAATATCAAAGCTGAGTTAGCTTGATTTCTGCTTGTACACTTTTGTTACTGCTTTTACATCTGTGTGTCCCATTTAAAAGGAGAAAACCACTAATAGTGTTCACTGACAAATAGTTGGGGGAGTCTATTCATAATCTGGATACTTTCCAGGTTAGTTGTTTGGTTTTTATTTTGGATCCCCTCTTTGCCTTCTAGGTATTGTAAAATCACCACTTGCAGGAGACTTTATCACTATGCAGTGCCGGGAATTGTTTCAGGAAATGAACATAGAGATAATTCCTCCATATATGATTGCTTCAAAGGTGGGAAAGTAACTTCATTTAGTAAATATTTTCTTGGGGAGAGGCTTAAATGTTTAACTGATGATTGTATACCCTACAATCTCAGGAGGCAGTTCGTGAGGGGTCACCAGCAAATTGGAAGAGAAAAGAGAAGTTGCCCCAGGTCACCAGGTCTTGGCACAATTACATGTGTAATGTAAGTAAGTCATTCCTCCCTCTTTCACCTCCCCTGAGTGTTCCATAAATAAGTTTTGTTTGCAAGTATATCAGCGTTTTCTCTTGAAGAACTAGAAAATCTTTAAAAAGTTAGTACCAATTCTATAAATTTTATTAAATTGAAGACTAAAATTCATGTAAATTCATGTTATTTTTAACTCCACAGTGTGTCATTCAGGACTTCCAGGCTTCTGTCCTCCAAGTATCAGATTCAACCTATGATGAACAGTACGTTACTTTCTTCTTTCTTGTAAAATTAGTTACTAGTTGTGCATGGGGTGCTCAGCCTGTTCATTGCTCTTGGCTGGTTTTGTTATGGAAAAAGGTTTTATCTAAAAACTGTTTATTTATGAAAGTAGGAATACTGCATATATCCAGGTGATAGTTTTTTGTTTAATACTCTGAGATGAGATCATAATAAATTTTATTTGAACTTGTAAATGTTTTCAATCACAATATTCCCATTGGAACTGTAGTTTATAACACTGCTTAGATCTAACTCGACACCCTGTTTAGAGAGGACTTTAATGTGTTGCTTTCTGCCTGATGCTCCAGGGTAGCAGCACAGATGCCAACAGTTCATTACGAGTTCCCCAATGGCTACAACTGTGACTTCGGTGCTGAGCGTCTGAAAATTCCTGAGGGATTGTTTGACCCTTCCAATGTAAAGGTAAAACCAGTGTGATAGCTGTGATTGGAAGGCTTTACACGACTAGGTTATCACTTGGCTTCCTTTTGTGTAATGTTTTTAATTTCATCATTTGGATGTATTTGCACTGTGGGGTTCTCCTGGAGGTAGAATTTGTCTGTCTTGAATTATGGCTGGGCAAGGGAAGGATGAAATGTTCAAAATGAGTGGTGATGAGCTGATTGGGAAAATAGGAGGGGTTTTTCTTGCTCTCCTAACAAAATGCTTAGCTCCCTCTTCAGAATACTTGTAAGTTCAACTCATTCAGGGCTTTTCTATGCCTTGCTCTTTTGAAGCAATGATGTGTAGATTCCTAATTTTCCCTGCAGGGTTTATCTGGTAACACGATGTTGGGTGTGAGCCACGTTGTCACAACAAGTGTTGGAATGTGTGATATAGACATCAGGCCGGTAAGTGTTAGTCAGCCAGGCAGTATTTTAAGGCATAGATATTTTTGTGCTGGTACATGTTTTTGGGACTGGAACAGCAACAGTGAAGATGTGGATTTTCTAGGATAATGATAAATATATTAGAATAATTCTGTAAGTATTATGTATTTTTATATAGGGATATGTACCATTAGTGTTTTGTCTTACAAAATGCTAAATCAGGATCTTTCACTGAGTGTTTCTACCCATATCTAAAGATCTGATGTACAGATTTTGTGGCTGGCACTGCATAATTTGGCTTGGACTGGCTTCAGATAAGCATTTATGTTTGTAACTTTGAGTGTTATCTTCAGATTTTAGGCATCATTATGTTTAGAACATACATGGAATTTATAAAGAGTAGAAGGAAGAGAAGAAGTTTTAAAGGAAAATTTTATTTTTAAAAATAATGTTCTATCTTTCTCAGGTGTCAATTTGATACAGATTGCATGGGAGTTTTTTCAAAATTTTTTTTCCTATAACCAGTGTGTGAGGAGGGCTTAGTGGGCTGGGCTGTGGTGTGTGTTCACCAACTGCAGCAATAGTGAGATAGGAAACTGCTGCAGGGCTGCAGAGTTTTCTTTTGAGGTTGCATACAGCTGTAAAAAACCCAACAATTTGGATACAGGGGAGATGTGTAGGTTGAAGGTTCTGTGTAATAGAAATTGTTCTGTGAAATCATGTAGAATCATTAATCTCATGGCTTTTGTCTTCCTTTTATAGTTTAATATTAAGCTGCCTTGCAATATTTTTAAGTGATTAAATAACTGAATTGGGAGAGGTAATACTGTTGGCATCAAGTGATATATTATTGCTGTTGACTATACATACTTGTGCCACCCCTCTATATTGTGAGAAAGAGCTGTTTTCAGAATTATTTCAGAATTAATGCTCTAGGTTGTTTTTTTTCTCTTTAGGGTCTCTATGGCAGCGTGATTGTAGCAGGAGGAAACACTCTAATACAGAGTTTCACAGACAGATTGAACAGGGAGCTGTCTCAGAAAACTCCACCGGTAAAACAACTCTTTCCATTACTGCATTGAGTATTTACCATTTTACTTCTCTGCCACATAAGTACACAAGGATATCATAGCTTTGACTTTCTTAGGAACCTGACAGCTGAACAGATTTCTTCAGGGTTAAGGAACCTCCCCCTCTAAAGAAAAGAAAGAATTCTTGAAGAGTTTTTATACAGAGTAAATTCCAATATACCTTGGAATGAATATTTTACTGCTCCACTCTTGCTTTCAGATTGTGACCCTAAGTTCTGTAACTCTCCCCAAGCAACAGCCAGTATTTCCCTTGATGGTCTCTCTTCTGAAGTGTTGCTATCTTGAGGCACATTCAGTCATTCTGCCTGAGGTCACTTCATTGTGGCAATTGTGAGGTCACTTCATTGTGGCAATTGTTTTTCCTTGATTCTGCAGACAACTTAAATCACTAGCTTTTGTCTACGAGTAACATATTTACATATTTTTTTAATCTCTTGATGTCGGAGAAAGTATTGATACCTTGCATCTGAGAGTAGATATAATTACGGTATTTCTTGAATTTTAGTATTCAAGCAAAAATGTTCTGCTTGTGACAACTCTGAAATGAATGTTAGGAGGAATTGAGAAATGTATTCATTTGCTGCTTATAATAGCTGAGGAGGAACCCATTGAAATTCAAAGATTTTATTGCTACAAGGCTTTTTAAAAGCAAAAGGAATGAATGGGTCTGAAAAAGACTAGATAACTTAAGTCTAGCAACATTAGTAATTTTAGTCCCAGTGCAGTGTTGGAGATGACAATACACACTGTGATATTATTGCTCTCCACCTGCCCCATTCCTTGCCTTAACTATTTGCTGCTGGGACACAAGGTAAAAGCCACATTTCCTGTTCCTCTGTGGCTGTTTTTTAATTCTAAATAGAGGGCAGATGAGCAGTATTGCAAATGTACTAAAATGGACCTTTTTCAGCTGCATGTTGATATAGACACCAGGTTCCTTGTGCTGCTTGTCCCTAGAGGTCACCAGCTTACAGTTTGACGTTTGGTTTTGGCTCCTTTTCTGTACAGAGCATGCGCCTGAAGTTGATAGCGAACAACACGACTGTGGAGCGGAGGTTCAGCTCGTGGATTGGGGGCTCCATTTTGGCTTCTTTGGTTAGTAGACGTGTGTTACTTTGTTGCTGTGCTGAATAGCACTGTCACCCAGACACCTGATTCCCCAGATGAGTGCATTGCAGACTCTGTGCTACATAATCATAACCTTGGCTGTCCTCATGCTAAGGTGAAGAGAATCTGTTTTAAGAAGAGGTGTGTGCATTTCCAGTGACAACATATCCTGCCATGTTCTCCCTTTTTAATGGCTAGGTGCAGTCTTGAAATACATGCACTTTCTCTAGATTGTATCTAGTAGACCATGAAAGCAGCAAACCTGTTTATGCATCATATTCCTGTGTGTAGTTCTACAAGTTTCTGAGTACTGAAATGGTTTATGGGGCTTAATTTATCATCGTGGGAAAGGGAGACTGAAATCAGCATTTGATGCTGCACTTCTTGAGTTTAATCCCTTAGCAATAAAAGTCAAGGAAGAGACAGTTGAGCAGGTCAAGTCCTATTACCTCATTTAATGTAAGGACTTGCTTGTTTTCCCTCCTAGGAAAAGCTAATCATGTTTCAATTAACCTTCCTTTGTGTTCTGCTATTTTTTTATTGTGTGTTGGCTTTGTTTCCTTATTTTTTGTAGGGTACTTTCCAACAGATGTGGATTTCTAAACAAGAATATGAAGAAGGAGGAAAACAGTGTGTGGAAAGAAAATGTCCTTAGACCTCTTTACTGTGAAAACTGCTGCCTGCTCGGTGCTCCTTCTGTTTTATAGCTTTAGCATACTCAGGAATGGGATGGACTCTTTTGTAGAAAGTTTATATTGGGTTTTTTGCATAATTCAAGTTCCATTTTAACAAACCTTAGAAATTTTGAGAGACCTAATTGGTACTATAATAGAAAAAGGATGTTTACATCCCTTGTAAAGCAATAATTCATGTAACAAGCTTTTTATAATTTTGTATAAATGTCTATTTTCTCTAGTATCTTTTCCTGGGAACAGCTTTACAGGTTAGCTAATAGATAGAGGCATAACCTTGCAAATGCCTGTGCTTATTTATTAAATATTTCTTGTCTGCTTTCACATACTAGTCTTCCTTGCTGGTACTTTGGCCTTAAATTGCTCTTATTTTTCTCTTAAAAAATAAAATTTGGTCTTTTATATTTGAGCAACCTTGTGAGTACTTGCAGAGAAAGTTACTCTGCTGTTTTAAGAGTTGAAAGTTTGTATTCATTGATCTATTTTAGTGTAAACTTTTACTGTCTCACAGAAGTGTTACATTCCATGGAGTGAATGTTATATTAAGCACTGGTTTGCTAATTTTTTGTTACGGAGCAGTTTCATTTCAGTAAGCAAGCAATGCTTTCCACCTGATGTCTAAGAATGTATTTAATGCCTTTGTGATGTAGGTGAGAAGCAAAACTTGTTCGAGACAGGGGAATTGAGACAAAGAATTGCCTCTCCAAGACTGGGAGCAGAGTCAGAAGCTTTCAGTGTGTGGCTTGACCCTGCTGCAGGGAGCTGCAGCTGAGGGGCAGCTGCTGTGTGCTCATGGCTGGTGTGGCTCCCTCTGTGCCTCCCAGCAGGGTCTTGTAAGTGCCTGTGTTTGCAGGGGGAAGGTGCACTCAGGGTCACAGGAACGGGGATGACTTTTTTTCAGCAGGAATTGGCTGTCCAGACACAGCTCAATGTTGCTTTTAAGCTTACTTTAAATTACAATGGTGTGATGGTCTGTTTTGGGACACAATGAAGTTTTGCTCCTTATCTCAAAAGCTGTGGAAAACCAAATAGCATTTAACTGATCTAAAAAAAAAAAAAAAAAAACAGTACTGCTACATTTTTGTATCCTAAAAGCTCTTGTGGGTAAATAATTATGAGGCCTCTATTTGAAAAGTTTCACATTACCTCCAAATAATAAAGTAATTTATCAAACCAGTCTGCTTTTGTCTTATCATGAGACTCATGGCTCGAGACAAAGTTGCTTGATCCAGATTTTCAAAGCTATTGCCAAACCATATTTCTCTTGTAAAATAAGGGAAACTGCAAAGTTGCACCAAGTGATCCAAGTCACCAGCTCTTGCCATTGTGGAAGAAAAAGACTCACTCCAGTTTGCTCAAGTGGAACATGGAACATCAACTGAACTGGTACCTCAGCCCACTGCAGTGAGTGGTGTTTTTAAGCTTTCCCTCAGTGGTGTGCTAGACTTCATTATGCCAAATCAGCTTTTATCTTCTGTTTATCTTAAAAGAATTGCAGTGCAGTAGTAATATCTGTTAATATTCCAGCAGCATATGGAGAGCAAAACACTTCTGGAGGTTTTCTCACCACTGCAAAGATACTGAGTTTAAACAGTGGGAATTTTGTGTGATGCAGAGGAGTAAGTGAAGGTCAAAATGATGGAGACAGATACTCACAGGAAACAGTACTGGTTCCCTTGCAGTGTTTTACCAGATTATACTGCTGAGCACATTTGCTTCCTGAAAGACTGATGTTTGTGACTTTAGTCTAGATTTCTAGACCACCTCATGGAGGTTAAAAGCTTTCAGGAAGTGAAAGGTGAAGGTGTTTCCGAGAACTGAGAGCAGCAGCAGTACCTACTTCAATTTCATAGCTGACTATTGCAGTCTTCCTTCAAACATTTTGCACTCTGCAAAAAAAACCATTGCACAAGTGTTTGAATTGAAAACAAAGAAAAGGTAGGACAACTGTATACTTAGAAGTTCCCATGCTGAGTGTTTCATACTTTCTAAGAAGCCAGACTTAAAGCAGGGGAAAAAATTCTTCATAGCACACAGAAGAGCCCATTTACCAGTGCCTTTATGCAGAAAGCAAATACACCTTGGGTAGCTTACCTGTAACTCAGGGAAAATACTCAGAAAACTATATCAGAAAAATAGCAGGAAAAATAGGGTCAGGGAAAAGGCTCATATGTGAGCTTCAGATGCTTTCATGTTTCTGTCTCATTTTAATGTACATTTGTTAAACTCAACCAGGTAAATATTACCCCTACTCTTCTTACTGTCAGCTGGCACTCCATGGCTGCTCTTTACTGTAGGTCTTGCTCTTGTAACAGTTGGATAACAGTATTTGTTTCAGGAAATCTGAGAAATTATGATTTGAGTTAGGCACCAAAGCTGCTTTTTAATTCCAGATCACAAATTTAATTAAAGTCAAATGTGGTATTAAAAACAACAAAAAGATGGAGAGTGTCTGGAATGCTCAGTGGAGTTGTTTGTAGTTCCAGAACATGATTCATGTTCCACAGACACTTGACCAGTTGCTTGCAGTGCTCTTCCAGCATGTTATTGGCTCTGGGATTTCACAGCAAGGTCAGGGAACTTCCTTTCCAAGATCTTCTGCCTCGTCCTCTCGAGGTTTTGCTGCCTTGCCCTTTTCCGTAAGGCTTTTTCAAGTCTGAGTCTGAAACACAGAAGTTGGTGTGGTGAATTTCCAGCCAACTTGTTACCACCTTAATGAGCTCCCCCCCCCCCATCAGATAGAGGCTCTCAGTGATGAACAACTTCAGTATTCATTTGCTTTTGATAAGGAAAAAAGCCTGCAAAGTAATATTTTTACTCTGCTTCTGCATTCTACAGAAGTTCAGCCTCTGGGAGGATTTTTGGTAGTCTGCATTTGAACTTACTTTTACAGTGCAGCTGCATAACTATATCTCCTGATAACTGAGGTGGGACCCAAAAAAAGAAACAGCAAGCTGTAATTTTAAAAACCTTAATTTTCAGTCTAGTACCTGAAAACCAAAAGATTACAATTTTTTCCTTTTAAAGTGGAATAAGGACAGGAGCAGATCAGAAGATAACTTTCAATGTCAAAAAAATCATTTTACCTGATGAAGTGATTCACGTGAGGTAAGTAATAGAATCTCTTCTTTTTGTGTTTTTTGTTCAAGTGCCACGGTATTGGCCATTCCTTGTAACTGTACCTGTTGGGAGACAGATAAAAATGATTACAGAATGTATACATTGTTTTCATTCTGGGATTTTACCACTTTCCCTTGGTTTCAGTACAGTGATAAAGTGGTCTGGGAGATTGCAGAATTAGTATGTGGGTATTTATTTCCAGCTCTTGCTGGCTTGGTTTGCATCTCCTGTGTTTTATACAGTATATGCATCCTTGATTAGATAAGGATGTTCTGGGAGAGAGATGCACCACAAGAAAAATTCACAGGTTAAAAAAAAGGCTTTCCATACCAGAAGGTGCGTCCCAAGAAGTCATGTCTCCACTCGCCGGGGACTGGCTTTTCATGGCCTGTTTGTAAAAGCCTCAGAGCAATTTCTCTTTCTCTGACAACCAAGTCTATATTTTTCATAGACGTTTCTACCTGGAAATGGTAAATAGTTTCAGGATGCACCAACAAAAAACAATGCTGACAATTTTAAAAATCTCGACAAAATTTAAAGGGAAAAACAATGGTAAAACATGTTGGAGTTTGATCACGAGTTCTCTCTCAGCAGGCCCTGAGTACTAGAACAGTAAGGAATGGGTTCTTCAAAAACTTAACTTGAGAGCAGGACAGATATGAATTAACTGACAGTCTGATACTTTTGATTAAAGACCAGCTGGGTAATGCATAAAGCCAGATCCAGTGCTGATGCAGAAGTATAGGAAGCTCTGAGGCAGGGGTCAGAAGGAAGCAGGAGAAGCAAACAAAAGATTTGCTTATAGTTTGTACTGGCTGTTGGTTATTTTAGTTTCCACTGGAGTCTGGTCGCAGCCCCAGTAACACCCACTGGACAATGAGAAAGCTATCTTGACCAAACTATGACTTGAGCAGTTTGTGTATACACTAAAATCAGGGAAATAATTTTTAAAAAACAGTCTTTAACAAGTTTACAAACACTTGATCTTTCAGCAATTTTACTTAAGAGTTATATTTTTTATGTAGTGTGAGCAAATTACCTTTTCTAATCGTTCTGGACTGGGCATAGGCTTGCGCTGTCGTTTGGATTCTTGTTCTAAAGTTAAGAGCATGTTCTTCTCTTTCAGCAGGACATACCTAGAGCAGAAAGCACAGTAATTCAAAAATAACTCCTGGATAGCTAAGCAGTTATTCACTTACTATCTGTAATCCCAAATCCTGTACCTGCTGGCTTCACATAAATGAAAGAGGAGAATGAGGGAGACAGGTTTACTTAGTCTGGAATAAAGAAGGCTTGGGAGGGAAGAGTTTAACACTAAGTTGTCTTCCACTACCTGGACAGAGCCAGATTCTTCTTACATGTACACAGGAAAAGGACAAGACAAAGCAAGGAAAAAGCTGTTCACAGTAATAATGAAGTTCAGCCCTGGCACAGGTTGCCTGAAGTGGCAATGCAACCTCCAGCTTCAGAAACTTCCTAAATCAGAATAAATGCTGGCCTGAGCACCCTGATGAAATGAAGTGCCCAGTCCACCAGAAGGCACTGACAACCAAGTCTGTCCAATTCAAACGATCCCCAGAGGGTTTGTACCCAACCTGAGCCCTCTGAATGAGACACAAGTGTCCCACAGCCACCTGCAGTGCAGCTTCTATGTTCTGAGCAGGGTCAGAACCAGGGCTGATCCAGGCCCAAAGCTGGCTGGAGCCTGCAGAGCTCTATGGCAGACTAAAGTTACTGGATCATAAGTTCACCAGCCACACTTTATTAAAAAGTGCAGAGCTGCTCTGAAAGAAAAGAAGCTTCTTCACTAAAGCATACTTACCAAAGTTTGTGCAAGTCTTCACTGCTCTTGCCCCTTAGCTGCTTTATATTCCATGAATCCCCTGTAAAAGATAAAAAACCACCATTAATTTAATAGAACAAAGTTCTCTTATTCTGGAAAATAAAAAAAGTGCTTCTATTAGACTCAGCTGACACAACAGTACAAAGACCACTTTTTAAAAAAATACTACTGCTTGGACAGCCATCCTTGAGGATATTCAGCTTTGCTTTTAAAGCATAATACAAAAAGGCAATTACATGCAGTGTTTATTTGTGTTTGTAAAAGGCTGGAAATAAAAACTGTAAGATGAATCTTTACACTGAACTAGTTTTCTTCCATAGGACATGTATTTCATCAAAGCACATCTCTTCTGTGACACGCTCTCACTTCAGAGCAAGGCAGAGGATTTACAGTGAAACATTTTGCTGCACAATTGCTATTTACTTTCATAAGCACTGAATACACACAGCAAAAATTAACAGGCATAAAGATGCACAAGGGGACGTATGTACATATACATAGAAAAGTAAGTTTTATGTAGCTATTAATATTCCCTCTGATGCAAAAAAGCCAGATTTCAGCTCAAAGATCACTATCAGAAATGCTAAATATAACTCACCAGACTTTACACTTTTTTCCCCCCAGTTTCCTGGATCATCAAAAAACTCCTCTAGACCCCTCCGAGACACAGTTGTGTGCAAGAACTTCACCTGATGGAGGGGCTCGATTTTTGGTAGGTTCTTGTGGTACAGATTCAGCACCATCCTGCATAAAAGTTAGAAGGCAAACTATGTATGATAAGTAAAATAATATTCCGCTAAATGAGAATGTTGTTTCATTCACAAAGGCATAGGTCCTACAGACAGAGCAGGTGTGGGGGGAAAGGCAGGGGATTTGTTAGCCACAAAAATGTCATCTCGGTGTTTTCTCCTCCCCCTCATCTAATTATCAGTTTTCTATACTCAGAGATAATTAACAATTAAAAATTAAGGAATAAATTTGAGCTATGCTGTACAAGAGTAGATCACAGAATCACAGAACTTTCAGAATTACAAAGGGCCTCTGGAGATCATCCAGTCCAAAACCCCTGCCAAAGCAGGGTCACCTGGAAAAGGTGACCTAGGAACGCATCCAGGGCTGTCTCCAGAGAGGGAGAATCCACGCCCTCCCTCGTGGCCTCAATGGCAAAAGCTGTGGACACACGGGAAAGCACAGAACCCACCCACGCTGGAAGCACCAGCACAATGACTGCAGGACACTACAGGCACAGGGAACCGCTTCATGCTGCCCTTACACGGTGCCTGCGGCCACGCACCACCCTGCAGCCCTCAGGCTGGCGGAGCCAGGACACACGGACACCGGGACGCACGTACACCCGCCTCCCGCCACCGGCTCTCCTTCCTCCTGGGAACCGCGCCCGCCCCCCGCGTGCCTGAGCCCGAGTCCCCCCGGCGCGGTGCGTACCCGGGGAGTTCCGGCCGAGCCCGGGGCAGTCGGAGCGCGGCCGTGAGGCTCCGACCCAGAGCGGCCATGACCGCAGCCGCCGCCATCACCCCGCGCCCTCCCAAACGCCGGGGGCACGGGGCGGGAGNCGGCGGGGGCGAGGTGACCTTGCGGAGTGGGGCAGAGGTGCCCTCTCGGAGGCCGCGGGAGGGCCGGGGGTTGAGCGGGTGCAGTGTTGTGTCCCCGTTCCTGTGAAAACTGCCGGGTTTGGGTAAAGCATGGGTGGAAAGGGGCGGGAGGCCCACCCTCCTGGCATTCTAATTGTCAATTTACTTGGCCCTGCATGGTGACATTCACTGATTCACGTGTTGGTGCTTACAGGTAGGCATAGATCTATGTCTAAAGTTAGAAGAAAAATAGGTTCATGCTAGCAAAATAGGAAATTACTTCAGGTGAACTGCAGAAAATTCAGCCGCTGCNCCCTCCCAAACGCCGGGGGCACGGGGCGGGAGCTGCCCTTTTCCAAGATGGCGCCTGCCCGGCCTCACGCCGCACACTGCCGCGGCACATGGAGCACAGGGAATGCCCTGCCCTTTTCCAAGATGGCGCCTGCGCGGCTTCACTCCCCCCGTGCCCTCCCACGGCGCGGGAGGTACAGGGAAGGCTCTGCCCTTTCCCAAGATGGCGGCCGCCGGCTTCACCCCGCGGCGGGAAGCGGCGCCGCCGGCTCCGCCCCGTGCCAGTCCCNAAAATAGGAAATTACTTCAGGTGAACTGCAGAAAATTCAGCCGCTGCTGTACACTCTTCTTTTTTTTTTTTCTTTCCCCACGTATGTTTGACCTTGTCCTGGCATAAGCACCAGTGGGGTACAAAACCATAATACTGTGGTTCAATTTTCAGTTCCTGTACGACACAGCGGCGACCATGGGAAAAGAATGTTTATCATCAAGGCAACAAGTTTTTATGATTCTCGGTTTCTGAGCTTATTGGTGAGTTAAAAATCAAACATATTGCATTCAGTATAACACATGGCTTGCAAATGGTGTAAGAGTGTCTAAAATATAATTTCCTCTATTGTTTATCTGACAGCATCTAAGATGTGGTTGGCATTATTCACGTAAAAAAGAATTTCAGGTCTTCTTTAAAATTATTTTGGTCATATGCTGTAAAATCAGGGCCACATGAAGTTAAAAGACTGGCTAGATAGCAAAGCTTGTGATAGGTACTTAAATTGCTGCTGTTGTAACATTCTTAAATTACATATCTGTGTTCATATATGCATGACCCATAAATGCTTTCTACTCCATCCTCCTTTTTGAAACATATCAGTTACTCTTCTGCAGGGCTTACCTTCAGCTACCTACAACCACTAACACCAGAGGTGAGATTTAGGAAGCCTGACCTGAATTTGACTCTTCCAAAGCCAGGTTTTGGATAAATCCTGTTATAAGGGGCAAAAGCCAATTTGATACGACTCCTTCACGTGATCAGGACTCCTTTATCTGCCTTCCACAGCTACCAGAGCCCACAGTGGTTGCACTGGTGTTGGATTATTGTTTTGCTGTCAGTGCCTCATTCCAGCTGCGTGCTGGAGCCAGTCATGCCAAGATGCTTAGGCAGATTTCAGGGAGGTGTTGCTGTTTGCTGCTGCACAGACTGACCTCACTGGGAGGTGGGAATCTGACCTGAACGGGCTCATGGACTGACATAGCATCGCTCTTTGTGTGCTGTGGTTCATTAATTAACTCATTGCAATCAGCAGTGTTTACATACAACATCCCTTTCCAACCTAGGAATGCAAATCTAAGAGTTATTGGCTGTTTCACCATTTTCAGACAGATCTCATGTAAATTTATCAGGGTTCTGAGTTTCCCACACTTTTTGTTTTTATCCCCTCTACAGAGATTCTATATATTCCTGACGGGAATACCAGTGGCAGTGCTCTTGACATATATCAACGTCTTCATTGGTGAGTGCTCTGTCAGGGCTAAGCAGAAAAGTTATTAAATGGGAATTAAGCATGCTGGATAGAAAAAAAAGGAATCTTTTAAGGATCTCTCTTTGGAAGACCATGGAACAGGCCTAACAAATACAGTGATATTGTATAAGTACATAGAAAATGTTCCCAGTATATGTGCTTTAGTCGTGGCTTTTTTTAAAAAAAGTTTCTCATATTTAAAAAAATGCTTTCCCTCTTTTGGCAATCTTTCAAACATCAGTGAAGTTCAGTTACTTGCTTTAACAAGATTGCAACTCTGGCTTTTTATCTAGCTAAGATGCCAAAATTCTGCTTGGCAATATGTGTGTTAAATCTCCTGCTGTAATGATATTTAATTAATTTAATATAGAAATCAGGAAAAATCCATGCTTTCAGCTCCTGTATTTAAAGGGCGTTTCTGTGGACTTGATCCAAGTTGTTTCTTCTGTATAGCTGCTAATTTTACCCTTTTGGTGTGTCCCTTAAAATCTATGAGCTAGATACTTGCAGCGTGATGTGTCTGCAAAAATTGCAAGTTCAGTTTTTCTGAATAGAGCTCACACTGCAGGATTAAGTACTCTATGTGGAATAATGATCTTTTCCTAATCTGAATGGCAGAATATAAGGTAGTTTCGGAAAATAATAATGGAGCTAAATATTCCTCCCCTCCTTTCCTTGTCAGGTGAAGCTGAACTTGCAGAGATTCCCGAAGGTTATGTTCCGGAGCACTGGGAATACTACAAAGTAAGTGTAACATGCAAAAGGGTGGGCATGTTATTGACAGCCCTTCTCTCGATTATACTTTTGGGAGTAAAATGAATGGAGTATGATGATGGCTATCAGGGTAGTAAAACTCAAATGGTGCAGTTCTGATTTTGGTTAACTTTTTTGCAGCTTTATGGAACACGTATAAGGCTGTAGGAAATCTGTTTATTGACACGCGCAGATGCAAATGCTCTGTATGCAGTAAACTGCTGAAGCCATATGCCAAAAATTCTTCTGTAATATTCCTGAATAATAAGAGCAGTCCTCTGCATTCATGGCATGCAGGTTTTCTCTTTGTTTCTTTTCTAGCACGTCTTAAGAAATTGGAATTTAAAGTGACATTTCTTTCTTTTTTGTTGTTTGCCAGTGTTGTTTTAAAGGCCAATATCACACACACTTTTGTATATAGAATTGAAGATTTTTATAGTCACAAACTCAAGGTTGTATGCTTTCAATTTAATTGTATTTTCTTAAAATTAGTCCCTGGCTTCTTGTTTTGTTTCTGATAGGAAGTAATTGAATTCAGCAATATTATTGTGACTATTTCAACTCATTTACACTTTTGTTCCTAGTGAGATGCCCTCTATGTGGCAGCAAAACTTTGAAATGTTGCTAATTACAGTAAGGTTTGGAGTTCACTTCTGTCATTAGAATGGCAGTTTAAGGAATTTTACTTCAATAGAAAGAAAATAAATTATGTCTTCCAATAAATTTTAATTTTGCTACAGAACAGTCATCTGCAGGTTATCTTGGCATTAAGAATTGCAAAAGAAATATGATTTTTTAGGGTTCTGATCTCACAAGTAGTTGTGCATGTTTGTAACTTTACTGTTATGGTTTGAATGGCAGCACTCATGATGTCGATGACAACTTTTCAGGACTGTGGATATACAAAATGATTCAGTTATGATGACATTTCTACTTGGAAATTGCACAAATAATCTCTGCTTTTATGTTTCCCAGCACCCCATAAGCCGCTGGATAGCTCGGTACATACTTGACCCCCCTGAGAAGAACTATGAGAAGGACATGGCTCTGCTTGATGTGGAAGCGAGGAAAGCTGAAGTGAGGTATGTTCTGTAGCTGGGGGGTTAAAATACTGATCCATACTGTAGCTGACTCTTTGATTTTGCATGACATACTGAGCAGGATGCTGACATAAAGTGCTTTCATGTATCCCCTGAGTGCTGCCTGCACTGGCTGCTGCCAGAGTGGGAGTCACGGTATCTGTTGTCGCTGCCCTCTCAGGATTCAGGTTACCAGAACAATCCAAGGACAGGGACTCTTCAAAACAATTGGTATTTAAAAGGTGTAGCTGTGTCTTCCTGAGTCAGCAAATGGACAGGTCTTTTTACCCCTGCTAATGCTCACAGCTAGGCAAGAACCTGTGATAAAACTGCTGCCAGTATTTTTATTCCTCCTTTGTGGAACGACTTGCTGAAAAAAACACCCAAAATAAAAAGATTAAATAGCTCATGTCTTAGTTGAACCCTTCATATTTTGGTACTATCTATGTTTCAGCAGTATTTATAAACCATTGATGCTAAAGTCACTGATATGTCAGTAATTCCCTGATGCTGAACATCAACAAACTTCATGTTGAGGGTGTCTATTGCCTTTTTTTTAGGATGCTGGAGATGGAGGCACGCAGACTGATGAGACACCGGGGAGATGGACCTTGGTATCATTATGAAACACCTGACAAAAATCTTATTGACAATTCTATGAAATCCACACCAGACAATTAAACAATTTTAGGACAGTGTGCAAGGTCTTAAATGCATACTGACGAATTGTGACTGAGCTATGGAACAGACATCCTGCTGTTTGCTGATGGAAATGAATAAACGTTTGTGTTGATTCCAATATCTTGAAAGAAACTGTGTGGCCGTTAAGCTCATACAGCTATTAAAGCTGTTATCAGTGAAAATGCTTTATGTCAATTGCCAACAGTCACTCCTTTGCTTCAGAACATACATGGAACAAGTTGGTAATACTAGTTTTCATTTTGTGATTTCTAGTTTTTATAGTTTCAAGTGAAAGATACAAGAAACTAAGAATTTTTTCTTTCTCAGTGCTCCATGTCAGGTAGTTGGTGGGAGATGAACTAAGGAAGAAAAATACCTTCACACATACCTGCCATGCATTTTCAGAACTGTACAGCTGTTCTTCTACACCACTTTTGGCAACTTTGTAGGGAATACGAAGGGTTCTCTTCTCACCTGGCAGGTTTTTGCCGCTAGAGGGATGTATTTCCTCAGGTTCTACAGCCCATGGTACTCTTGGGTTTAAATTTCTCAGGAGTGGTGGAGAGTGTCTCTTTACAGTTTGTGACCCTAGATTATCTGTCCATATTCAAAATCCACACTTTTTAAAGGAAATAAGCCCAAGCCTTTTACTAACCCCATATCATCTAGTGATATGAAACTTAAAAAATAAAATTCTGGTTTTTTACATTAGGCAACACTGCATGGACTATTTTAAGCAAAAACTGCCTTGTTTGCTGTTCCTGGCACTGCCAAACATTAGAAAGACATTGATTTTCTCTCAGTGCTTTGCTTGTCCTTTTTGTTAGAATCAATCTTTCAGGTTAGAGGGCTCATATGTCTTATTATGGCTCTCATTGTTTATAAATGCTGAGTTATTCATAAGAGAAGCTATTAAAAAAGCACAAAGTCTCCTTTAGGTAAAATAAATCTGTCTGACCCTGTATAAGTGTTTTTTATCCAGCATCCAGTGATGCTCAAAAGTCTGAGGTAACGTCTGTTTTTCAGTAAGTCTAAAACCACTCCATGGACATCACATTCTGCCCTCAGTGTTTCACATTCTTCCCAACACTTGACTTTTCAGTACTAAAAATTGCAGAGAACAGACTGTGCTACTGTGCTCACAGCCTGTTCATAGCTGGGTACAAACATTTTTCAATTCTGTTTTTGAAATTTTCCTAGAAAGCCTTTTGAAACTTTTGAGGTAGAGGGTGGTTCTAGCAAAGATCACATCACCTCGTTGGAAGTGATCATTGAATCCTTGGATATATTGTGGACTATGGGTGGAAGGCTATTGATTACTTTATGCATCTTCATTTTAAATGGGCTGGTCATTTCTTTAATGCTTTGCTGCCAGGTATATGTAGTAATTATTAGATACTGCTTGAAAACAATAGAAACATTTGTTTTCCTACAAACTTCCCTCTATTTCTCCTTCTCTAACATTATTCTTTCCAAGTGAAAAGCAGAGAGAAACACAGCAAAAGCCAAAAAAGGGCATTTTAAGGTTAAGGTACTGCCCCTGAAGACATGAAATTGGGGGTTGGCTCCTGGCACTACCACAAGCTTCTTAGGCATCCCAGGCTAGGCATTCCTGCCCTATACCCCCCCACACCGACCTGCTCCTCTTGACCACGGGGACATCCCACCCGTGCTGATGCATGGCCCTGGTGGGACCGTGACAGAGCCATGGGACACGCGAGACACCTGTGACGCTGGGCAATGAGGGGCTGAGAATGAAAATAGAAGAGATTTTGTACTGTATCTATTTTATACAAACATACATACATATACATAAAGATATACATACATATACACACTTACATATTTACTTATATATATACACATATGCATACATACGTGTATATATATACTTTATATATATATACTTATATATACACGCATACGCATGCATATATATATATGCTGCTGCATACATATATATATGTATATATATATGTATGTAGTCCTTAAATGCTTAAAAATAAATAACAGAGCCTATAGCAGAGTATTGCCGATTCAGAGGGAAACCTGCCCCGGGCTACCCGGGGAGACCAGGAGCGAAGTCTCCGTGCTCCCCTCCTGGGAACGAAGGTTTTGGGGCGAAACGCGAGGCCCCGGCGGGAATCCCGCCCCCGCCGCCCTGCCCCTCTCCCGCCCCCGCCGGGACCCCCGAGTGTCGCCGCCGCAGCTGGTGCCGCTGCCGCTGCCATTGGATTAAAAATAGCATCTTCCCTCCCCCTGCCCTCCCTCGGGCCCGGCTCCCGCCGCCGCCCTGCCCCGGGCCCGGCTGCCCGCCGCTTCCATCGCCCGCGCAGAGCGGCTCGGCAGGGAG
>VXAD01003770.1:1707837-1783764 GCA_013399195.1 Dicrurus megarhynchus | reverse complement strand
GGCGGGGCGGGGGGGGGGCCGGGAGGGAAGGAGGGGGGGGAGCCGGGAGGGAAGGGAGGGAAGGAGGATGCAGCGGGCCGCGCTCTTCCGCGGCGGCGATGCGCAGATGGCCGCCGGGGACCTGGGCGAACTGCTCGTCCCTTACATGCCCACGATCCGGGTGCCCAAGTCAGGGGACAGGGTCTACAAGATGGAGTGTGCCTTCTCCTACGACTCGCCCGTGAGTGCAGCGAACTACCCCCGGCTGCCTCCGCGCCCCCGCCCTCCGCGGCCCCTTCCCCTCCCCGCCGCAGCCCCTCGCACCCTCCCCGGGCCGCTGCCTCCTCCCCAGGCTTCAGAATCCCCCCCGGTCCCTTCCTCCACCTGCCGCGGCCCCCTCGCCCTCCCGGTGCTCCCCCACGCCTGCTCGCGGTCGCGGCGCTCCCCGCACATCGCTCGTCCGCGGCAGCGCGGTTCCTTCCTGCGCCTGTTTGTTTATTTTCCTCCTTCAAGCGGTCTGAAGTGGTTGCTTGGACACGGGGATTTTGTGGTTTTGGGGAAACTTCCCTGCTTGCTCTGGTTGTCGAGGTCTGTCCGTTTGACCCGGAGCCCTGCTTTTGCTTTCACACCGAGGTAGTAAAACGGGACGGTAATGGCCTTCTCGCTGGTATGTTTTGGCGAGCAGATGTCAATTATTTTGCTTTCCTACTGCCTCGGTGCTCATTCTATTCAAAATATTCAGAGAAAACTCTCAAGGGCTAAAGGCTCATCCTGAAAATCAGCGTGAAAGTTCCCCTGAAACACTTTCTCCCCCAGGGTTTCGGTTACGTCACTGAACTTCAATGAACTTGTAGTATTTCCCACTAGCTTGGTTCCTTTGCTGTTAGATGAGCGTTTCATGTGCAGTAAACTTTCTGTGGTGCTATTTCTATGGTGTCTTACAAAACATCCACCAGCTCCACAGATTGCATGTGTTCCGTGGCAGATTTGAGGCCTGACTCGTTTTTAACTTCACTGCTAATACTGGAAGCCTTCATAAATGGGCAATGCTTCGTAAGAAACAGGTGCTTAGAAATTAGACTTTTTCAGCAGAGGTGACATTTTATTAAAAGTTGCTTCTCCACAGGAAGCTGAGGTTTCCCAAAGGTGATCGAGCACTATGTGTTGGTGTTAATGTCAATGGCAGCAATCAAAAGGAAGCTCATTACATTATAGAATGTTCAGTGAAAGATATATTTCAGCCACATTTTTGGAATCCTTTATCCCCTTCTATTTCATAATTCCCCCTCTCTTTGATAATTCCTTTAAATACAGAAAATCAGACTTGGTTTTAAAGGTGACTCAGCTGTCTGGTGTTCGTCATGTCTTGTTGAACAGAGGTTATTTTTACCCACACTCTTCAGATCTCAAGTGTCACCCAGCAGCCCTGACTGTACTGGGAGTTGGGCTGATTAGAACTGCCAAATCGGACTCCACCGCAGAGGCGATAATTGCATTATATGCTTAAGAAGGTTTTGGCGGGGGAGAATCAATATACCACATTCTTTCCTTCAGATTTCTGCTTGGGTGAACACATGGTTGATGTTTTTAGTAACACTTTCAGGCTTCTTCGATATTATGGTTTATAAAAAGTTTCTGATAACAAGTAGGAAGGGATATAAAATACTGCTACAGATTAAAAAACAATCACCACCCCCTGCAACAAGTCTCAGTTGAACGCAGCAAAAGCTGTTTGAACAAAACATCAAACATTTGAGCCAAACTTAACAGAAACTATGCATAAAAGTAGCAAAAGGAGTGGGAAGCAGCATGTATGATTTTTTTTTTTTTTAACCAAAGAATTTTTCATCCTTTTGGTGTTATCAGGAAGAGATTTCAGATTTTGGAAAATGTTGCCCTCCAATGTGAAAACTTCTTGTTTAAATTGTGTTATGGGCATTCACTGGGCGAAAGGCTTGGCTGAACTTAAGCAGTACCAGTGAATATAAAAGCAGTCTCAGTTTCTGTTGTTTCTCACAGCTTTTCAGCCCATACCACTCCTCAGCTTAGCTGAGCGAAAGATTGGCTCAGATTTTATTTTAAATTCCCATATAATCTAACAGATACTGTTTCTAGGAGGGCGATTCTAAGGGGCAAATGTAACGTGTGCTTTCTAGGGTAAAACACTGTCATTTACAAATTGAAACTAGCAAAGCTGTGTTTTTGCAGTTTTTCATTCAGACAGACAGTGAAAGGATACAGACAGGTTGTTGCTTGACTAAAGGGAGATGTTTATGTTTTGTATTAGGTTAATTTTGTGACCTATCTTCTTAGGTTATCTATGTATTACCTAAGTGAGCCTCTTCCTCTTGAGGTACCTAATTGTTTTTGAAAGAAGATACACTGTTTATTGACCCTGCTATAATGTTCAAGAATTTAAAAAAACGCACTCTTGGTTTTGTTAGCCGTGCTGAAATTCCAGTTTGCATTTTTGCTGGAGGAGGTTTTTTTCCCTTGTAAGAATATTTCTCAGTATTTCCTCACATCTTCTCATTTTGCCATTTAAAATATGCTCCTTGCTACAGTTTAACTTCAGCATGTCATGTCATACCTGGTCATGCAGCAGCTCTACACTCAAGTATCTTTAGCTATATTAACTGTGTATTAATCCTTTTCCTGTATGGATGTGTTGTGATCTTTAAAATACACGGAAAACCATCAGACCTGTGAGCATTAAGGTACAGAGTAATTTTATTATTGGAGAGAAAGATGCTGCAGCAAATTTGCAAGGACCAAGCAGAGTAGAGTGGTCAAAATCAGAGCTTTTGCTCTCAGGGGGTGCCAAAGAAAATGAGGCACTGGGAGTGAGTAGCTCCCTCTTCTACTTCCAGCTGTGCAGAGCTTAACGTGGCAGTGAGACGTGGCTTTTTTGTCACTCTGTCAGTTGTGTCATCTTGTCTGGGTTTGAGTAGTGAATGTTCCAGTGGATATAGGCACCTTCACTGATTGTTCTCAAAACAGGTTGAGGTTCCTTTCCGTGAGTTTTAGATCTTCCTTGGATGAAGATCTGGGAACAATGTCGCCTTTGTGCTACAATGAGAGTCATTAGCTGAGAGACTTCAGAAGTGAGAGCTGCAAGTACAGGTGGCTGCTTAGTGTATTTTTTCCACGTGGATTAACTGTAGCATGGTGATCTTGTCAGAAAGGTGGTATTGTTAGAAATAACATAAACAGATGAGGAATTCATGTCCTTAGATTTGGCCTACTTCCAACAGAACATACTAGGGTTGGTCCCAGGAAAGTTGGCAGGAACAGGAGGCAAATTTCTGAGCACTTAAGAGACCTAGTGACACCTTTTAGTTTGCTTGTCTCATAAGATGAGAAAATATGCCATTTATGGTTTACATTTTAATTACTTTTTTGAGGTTTTTTGGTGTCTTCTAGAAAAACTGTGTTTCTCTGATGAGTGCTCCTACTCCAGTTAGCCATTCCTTTGTGTAGGAATTGAGGAGGGAAGGCAGACTGCTTACAAAACACAAGCCTGGCCTAGTGTTGAGTATTGCTTCCTCCAGGGACTGACCTAGCAGCTCTGGGAGCCAACCACTTCCCTGCAATTTGGCTGACAAAGTCCTGTACCTTGCCATATTCAGATCTGAGGTGCAGTCGTGCCTCCTGGTGATTTTTTCCACATCTCCAACACTGTGCTGTAGGTTTCTTCTCTCCTGTTTTGTCCACTGTGACTTCTCTTCATCTTCTGATGGATGAGCCTGACTTTGTCTTCAGTAGAATGCAGAAGATACAAAGGTTGTATTATATAATCTTTTGTTGTGCTATTATTTTTTTAGAAGTACAGTACTCAGCTTTGGAAATTCCACCTTTTAATGTGGTCCTGGTCTCAAAGACCTCTGATCATTTATCACAGAATTAGAGTCACAGAATATGCTGGGTTGGAAGAGACCCATGAGGATCATCGAGTCCAACTCCTGGCCCTGCACAGGACACCCCAAGAATCTCACCATGTGCCTGAGACTGTTGTCCAAACACTTCTTTGGCTCTGTCAGGCTTGGGGCTGTGATTGCTTCCCTGGGGAGCCTACTCCAGCTTCCAACCACCCTCTGGGTGAAAAACCTTTCCCTGATATCCAGCCTAAACCTCCCCTGACACAGGTTCAAGCCATTCCCTCAGGTCCTGTCACTGGTCATGAGAGTGACACATCTGGGGGAGAGACAACATCTGGAAAAGGGATACAAACTGGAGTGTACAAAGGCTTATGTGTGAGCTGTGGATGCTGCACATGGATGTGCTCCGAAACCTTCCCCATGAAGGCCATTGGTGACAACCCCAGCAGAGCTCATGAGCCTGACACAGTGACAGCACCAGGCAGTCTGGCTCTGTAGAGTGCAGGACTGTGTTTGTATGAGCAGCTGAAAGTTTGGCTTTGCTCCGCTGGAAAACCTTGTCTGCTGACAACAGCTTCCTTTGTGAATCCTGCTGACTTCATTTTTGTGGCTTGGGAACTCTGTAATGGTTATGTTGGGACAATTCCCAAAGGCTGAACTGAGCTGATGCTCTGCTGTTTGTTGTGCAGTTGGGACTGAAATCCTTGAGAGTCTGGAGTGTGTAATGGATATAGCTGATTGTGTTGCATAAAACATTCTAGAAATAAGCATCTCCTGTCTGGCAGTTCCTTTGGTCAATATTCCTTGAGGAAAATCAGAAAGTCACTGAGGCCTGTGTCTGTGAGGGGTAGGCTTGGATCTTATTTCTATTGATGGAATGGGAGCAGCAGAGAGGATACAAGAGGACTGAATACACCAAGACAAAGGGAATACTCCAGACAAGGATTTTGGCCTAGCTGCAAAATGACCTCCAGTTAGCGAGGCAGTGAATTGCCTGGTGGTGGGTGACCACCTGAAAAGTCAGAGCAGTGTGGTACTGTTGCTTGGCAGGGAGATACCAAAGCTGTCACATGGGCAGGTGTTTTTCTGGCTGGGAGCGCACCAGGACACTCAACTGGCTCACATCAGTTAACTCACTGGTCTTCTGAAGTTGGAGAATGGTAACACCAGTAGAGGTTGTGCCTGCAGTGTTCAACACATGGGAAATAACTATGGTGCTTGAGAGAACAACCAGAGTATGTGTGCATTGTGCATTCCCTTGGGATTGATTTAAATTTGGATCTTAGTAGCCTTTTCCTCTTTTTATGTGACTGACCATCCTGTTACCCAGAGTGATGATGGAATCATGTATCTTGGGTAGCAGAGAGACTTGAATTCTGAGGTACCCAGAGTGTCAGAGGATAAATACAGAGATGCAGATGAACGGACAGTGCTGGAGCTCTGCTGAATTGCTGCACAAGTTTTCCTCTCAACTCTTCACCCCAGCTTTTCTGTTCTGGAAGCACAGCACTGTTTTTGTGACCAACAGAGTTGTACAGCCACGGCTCTGCACAAAGCAAAATCCCTGAATCTAAGGTGCTGTGGAAGCAGTGCAGGTGGCACTGCTGGGGCTGCAGTACTGGGCTGGAGCTTGGCAATCAGCCGTGGTGGATCTCAGACACCTCTGCCAGTGGCTCACACAGTCTGCACCTGGATAAACTGACCGAGAACAGGGGTGATGGATGGGTGAAGTTCTCTATTCCTGGTTGCAGGTTAGAAGTACTCCTGACCCAGAGTTAGTTTTGCCATTGTATTTGCTCACTGGCTGTGAAGCCTTGATCCTGCCTGTGCATGTGACTTGTCCAAGACACTGCTTTGGAATTCATATGCCCTGCTCTGGAGTCCACCTGTGATTTATACGTGGGCATGAGCTGTCAATCCACCTCTTGGCATGGTGGTTTGGCTTTGGTTTAGTGGCTGACTGGCCCACACAGCTTTTTGCTTCCCAGGAAATGCTCTAAGTGCTGTACTGGATTGGCCTTGTCCATGTGTGCATTTAGGAGCTACAACAGAGGTACCAGAAATCTTGTTAAGCACTTGTGAATTAATTTGCTTGTAGGGAAATATCCAGTGCTATCCAGTGCCATACAGTACTTTTGTGAAGGAAGAGCAGAAGAAGGATTTCTTTTGCATTTCAAGTCCAGTCCAGCCCAGTCTGGTTACTGGAAGCCCTGTATTTATCTCCTGCTTCCAGGTCCTTTGTCCTTTCTTTCTCTTCCCAACCCAGCTCTTCTTTTCCCATCTCTCTTGTCTTTCGCCAGCTCCAGTAGTACATGGCTCCTCTTCACTGCTTGTACGTATTTTGACATCAATGTTTGTGTATGTCAGTGTCCTCCCATTCCTTATTCTGATTCTGTTGCTTCTCCCTCTGATCCTTTTTTTACCTGATGCCCAATTTTACCCTCTTATTATTCCTTTTCTGGTTTTCTTTAGTCACCATTACTTTCTTGCCACCTTTGGGTGACAGAGGACAGTTGTCTAAAAGGCAGACTTATGCCACTGTTCATACCCCATGTTTCTTTTGAATGTGACTAGATATATTTTTGGCCTTAGCACACATTCTTTTGTGTTGGTTCGCCCTCCTCTCCCCAGAAGTAACTTCATTTACTGCAGTGGAAATTTGAAAATTAACTTTTTGTTTGCTGGAGCCATCTCTATGTCCTTTAGTATTCAGTTGGTTGTCTGTGGTGTGCTGTGGTTTTTTTTTTCCTCCTTGTTTCAATGTAGGTAGCACTGGTACATGACAGAGAGACAGGCTTTCTTTTTATTCCTCATTGTAAATTATTATGTGTTGTTGAGATGAATATTAAGTGCCAAAACATCTGTTGTTCTTTTTAAGCCTGAAATAAAATGTGTCATTTAGTTAGACTCTTGTGGGATCCAGTGCAATGCATGTAGGTTAGGAATGGTCCTGTAACTTTTCCAAACTGTAGTTACACAGCAAGACTCTCGTGATCACAGCCAGATTAATTAATAGTAATTCCTGATGAGCAGACACCCTGAGCAGAGCCTGTAGCAGTCCTGTATGCATGAATTTTGCAGGGAAACACTCTCATGGAAACCAGGACAGAAGGCACAGAGGAGCCAGTGACCCTGCGTCATAACTGGTGTATTTTACCTTATGTATGACAGGATGGATGAGATTTTCATTCTTCATATATGGGTATGGAGACTTGTGGAGACTCAAGGTGCCATTTTACTCTCTTCTGTGCTACTGTATTAGCAAATTTTGCCATTGTTCCAGAGGATCTAAAGCATGAGGCACTGTCCCTGAGTCTGGAACTGTTTGCCATGTTAGGAGATCACCACAGCCCTCGTGTTTGTGTAAAGTCTCTGTCTGAGCCACCTCAGGAGCTGGAATTGCTAAACCCAGAATTTCCCTGAAGGATCTAAATGGTTCGTGAGGGTTGGTAATGGGATGGAGGTCATTAGTTCAAATCCTGATCAGGTTAGTGGCGCTTGAAAGCTGCTGGTGTCTGGTGCCACGGGCAGTGTGAAATGAGGGGGTGATTTCTCTCTCTCTGTGTCCTCATGGACTGGCACTTGTGTTTGCCAGACCTCTCACCCACCAGCTTCCTTGCTCTGCTTTTGAGGTCTGAGAGGGAGCAACTGGTGCATTTTACCTCTCTTTCACTGTGGATGCTCTGCCTCTTTCCTTCCTCAAAACATGAATTGTTGTCTAAATAAGTAAGAGAAGTTCTTTTTTTTTTTTTTTAAATACTTTTCTCTCTGGTGTGGACTGTGTGTTTCCCTCTGTGAATAAAGCACCTGGCATACCGTGACTACCTTAGCAGTAAAGAACAGGAAGAAATGAGGAGCAATCCCTTTTCCTTCTGCTTAGAAGGTGAGAAGATTAATCTGCTCTCGAGTGGCCTTCTGGGCAGTGATGGAGACTGAGCAAGTACAAGCTTCTGCCCCAACAGTGTCTGTAGATTGGAGTAATAAGGGAAGAGAATGTTTAAACATTACTTTATCCTAAACTTCACATTACATGTCTGCTGCATCCTCAAGCAAGAGTGAGGGGGGAAAAATACCCAGCTAAAGTTCCTGGTTTTGTCTGTCAGGACAAGTTATGCTTTTCTGGTGTAAAATAGTGTCTCCAGTACTTTAGATAAGCTGCCTTCCTCCAGCATAAACTTTCACACATATCTAAAATGAATGTCAAATACAAAGATTTACATACCAGACTGTGTAAAATATCATTCCTTCCAGAACTGTTTGTCTGTTCAGTAGGGTTAAATTAACCAGCACAAAGTTTGTCTTAGATCACAGTCGAGTGTTTTTTGAGCACCAAACTGGGGCCTAATCCTTTATTCAGCCATCTACAAAGGTGTCTTTTTCACACGGGGCCCTGTTTTACTGTGACCTTTTAGGCTTTTGAACAGTCTGTCCACTTCTTTCCAAGCTGTGGGAGAGAACACTCTGCCTGTGTTCTCTTGGAGAAACAACTGTTTTGTTAGTAACCACAACTAACTTACTCAGACTCTACATTTAGCTCCTATACTGAAAGTGTCAGATTGTTGTCATAGGCTGCCTCAGAAATGGTTCAGTGGTCTCTTGGATTCCCTCCAGAAAAAGAGAGAATGATCTCCAAGAAAACAAAACGTTAAACAAAGTTCCTGAGACCCTAGGGTGACAACATTGTATATTTTTATTTAGACTGGGTACCTCTAGGGTCCTCTTGTAGAGGACACATCCATGACTTTCTCACAGAAAGAGGTAACTCAGAAGGATTTGGAGTACAGAAGAGCAGACAGCATGGATGTGTCTAATATGACTTGTTTCTGAAGATAATGATCCTTACTTTCATATATATGTTTATAATTTACTTCTGAGGTGCCTGTGAATGAGTGTAGTTGCTGTTGTTCTTTGGGGAATTTAACACGAGATGTTCTGTACTATCCAACAGCACAAACACACTCACAATAGAAGGAAGGTCACCGAGCTTCTGGAAGGCTCAATCTTTGTTATGCACCACCTACTCAAAACAATACATGTTAGAGGGCTTGAAAAAAATTGATCCAACACCAATGAGCAAATGACTGAAAATCCTCCTGGCAGTCTGATGTAGGAGAGTTCTTAGAGTGGTTTAAAATTGAACAAGACCCTGGTAACAGCCAGCATCAACACCCAGCTCTGGGGAGAGCAAAAAGTGATGCCAGGTTATGTTATTGAAATGACAGCATTTATGATCAGCACTAGGAGCATATATCTTTATATTTCCTTTGTAATGCCCTTGTCTCCAAGCTCTGTGGTTGCACGAATGGAGAGAATCCCTGATAGATACAGATGAATGTACACAAGACACTTGCCAAGTTTTTGTTAGCTAGTTTTAAGAGCCATGAGGTCACTTGAGATCTTTTTTTCGCAGACAAGGTTGTGATCAATTGTAGAAATTGTGGCAGAGTCCCTGGACCATCAGCTCTGCTGTGCTTCTGGTTTGGAATGATGTTCTTGCAATCAAATGCCCACAAGAAATTCTGCTATTTCAAATAAATGCTCGTGCTTACTTCTATGTTTTACAAATTTCTGTGCCTTCGAACCTCTGTGGACAGGGCACTCAAGCGGAATTTTTCAAGACTAACTTCTAGACTTCCAATTTGGATGCTCACTAATCTGTAGGTGGAAAGTAACTCATTTCAGAGAGTTTCTATAGGCTGTGGAATGATGTGTTATGATATGTGGTATGATGTGGAAGTTTCTTCGAGGACTGATAGTGTAAACACCATAATATGCTATGAAAGCCATATTTTAAGTGCGTGCCTGATAACAGAAAGGGTCTGCAATTCGTGGGGTTTTTTCCTGTGTGCTGGGTCCTGTCTGTCCTGTCCAGTTCCTTCCCTGCTGTAACTGTTTGTGTCATTGCTTGTAGGATTCTGAAGGAGGTCTCTATGTGTGCATGAACACGTTTCTGGGATTTGGAAGGGAACACATCGAAAGGCACTACCGGAAGACAGGACAGTGTGTCTATCTGCATCTGAAACGACACGTGGTAGAGGTGAGACTTGTGGCTTCCCAAAGAACTACCCCAGCAGTTCTTGTGTTTCTTGTGCTCATTTGGGTAATGCATTTCAGACATAGACCAAGTCGTGAGTGACTGAAATGCACACGTTCAGATTTGGGGCTGGATATCAAATCCAGGTGCTTGGATCCCAACCAATCCTATAGCTTCAGCTCTGAGATGAATCAAAAGCCCTAAAGAGTCTTAAAGGTAGCTCCTTTCTGCCTTCCACTGCTCTTTTTCACTTCTCCTTTCTGTGCATCACATACTTATTGTCTGCATTTTATGTGCATACTGTACATAGCTAAATACCTTTCTGAAACCTGCCTTTCCAGTGTAACATTAGTGGATTTGACTCAGATTTGGCTGAGAGTTTCTGAGGTCTATTTTTTATATGAGGCTGACAGGACTCACAGGGTGACAGGACTACTTTTCATCCAAAGATACCTGTACAGTTAAACCCTGACCTGGCCTGGGATCTTAAGTGTAGCTTAAATTAATGCTGGATTCTAGAGACATACACTGCCTCTCATTTAGCCTTTCCCCACACACTGATGTGCACATACAACCTTATTTATATTCACTGTTCTTCCATACCATCACTGCATGTCAGCAGTCGCTTAAAACCTGTGCTTCGTAACCTCGTTTGTCTGTGGTTTGTCTGGCATCTCTAAAGGACTGTAAATTACTTCTGACCTGAGATATATGGCAGGCACTGGGTTTGCTTATAGCTCACTCTCCCATAAGCTCTGTCTCTATTGGCAAGTTAGGGGGCTTAAAATAGCTGCTTGGAGTGGGTTAGAATCCTTGTTCCTCATCCTACAGCAATGCTTCCCCTGGGTGATGAAGGCCTTGAGTTATGTAAAGGGTCCTGACCACTTATCTTATTTCCAGTAGAGGACTGTTCATATTTCATCAGAATTACAGTGAGGCAGGTTGCATGTCTTCCAGGATGAGATTGTTAAAGATGTTTGTTATACTTTAGAGTTGCCTTTCCTTCTAAGGGCAATACCAACATTTTCCTTCTCTCTGTTAACTGAGTTTTTGGAGAGCCTACTCTGGTTTTAGCAATGGTTCTTCTGACTGAATTTAACACTCCTGAAAGATGCTATCTAGAGGCAGGTGGGCAGAAATCCTGTCAGCTTTCCTTGTATATAACTTTCTTCCAGTATGTTAAGGTAAACTGGGATTAGAATGAGACCTCATAAACTCCTTTCCTCATAAAAATTAGGCTGGACTCCAAAATGGAGAAACAAGTACCCCAGCTGTTGTTTGGGGTTGCAAACCCCTTTGATTGAAGAAGTTCAGTGGTTCCTGTTTTTCTCCTGGTGAATCATGATGCAGCAGAGGGGCTGGCTCTGTGCTGGAAGGTGGCAACGCACTGGTGCTCTGGGTCATGTGGCAGGAAACGGGGTTTGACTACACAGTGCAGGTGAATATTGCATCATCTAATAGGGCTCTTAGCCAGGATTCCTCATTTGTTAGCTGTGGATTTATTTTTTTTGCCATGACTATTTACTTCTTAAGTGATATCCATGTTTTCCTTTGAGCAATGTGAAACATGAAGTGTTTTATGAAGTGTCTGGCACATGCTCCATTGTGGTTTTGGTTTTGGAAGCCGAGATTTTAATGGTGTACAATACAATAAAGCCAAAGGCATTTGATATGCTGTCTTAAGATTCTCATGGTGAGGCTTCTATTCCTGCCTGTGGTTCCCTTGGCATCATCCTTGCAGAATGCACTGCATTGCTGCAGAAATCCCGGGTTGCTTCCCAAGATGTTTGGAATAAATATCAGTTGTGTATCTTGTCACAATTCAATTAGAAAATAAGGGTCACATCTTCAGCCTGTTGTCTCGAGTAGAGCTGGAGCATCTGCCAGTGGCAGCTCAGCACCAGAGGCATCTGCTGAATCATCAGAAATGGGCACAAGTGCAAGTTATGGAGCACCCTCTGGTAAGATTCTTAGCTAAATAAAGGAAATTGATTCTTATTTTTACTTTTCCCCAGAGTTACACTCTTCAGAATTTTTAAATCAGCCACTTTCCTGTAGTGTATGACTTGTGTCCAGCTGCCTGGGTACTATTCATTTCCAGGCAGAGCTTTAGCTTGGTGCTGGAGCGGTACCTCAGCCCTGTTGAAAACACGGGGCAGAGAAGCACGAAGGTTCCTACAGTGGTGAGTTCCTGGATGTTATCCAGGGCTGGTGGTGTTACAAAAAGTGGGAGAAAGCAGAACAGGCTGCTCTTGTCTACCTTGTCCAAGGAGCATCACAAATGGAATTTAATGCCACTGCTGATGCCTTGTGTCACTCTCATTTGTTGGGCGTGTCACATCTGTTAGAAACAAAAATGGGTTTGTGAATGGGGAATGTTTTCAGTGATTTCTGACAAGGTAAAAGGACTTCCAGGTTGTGGGTTTTTCAGGAGTATTGAGCATCTTCTGTTCTGATGTATTTGTATTTGGAAAATGGAACTGAAATCATTTCCAGCTTGAGTTAAATATAAACACTCCATGTGAATTCTTTCTCTTTGAAATCGCCAGTCTTAATGACTTTCACAATATCTCACTTGGTGACATCAGAATTCAGTTGGAGCTTCCTAGTATTGGAAAAAACATTTGTTTTAGTTCTGGAAATATAGTCCTTGGAGTACGTGTAATTTATTCATAATGTATTTGCAATTGGGTTATGTTGTTTCTTGCTGCTGCTTTTAAAAAAAGATTTAAAATACATTTAAAATAGCTTCCTGGCTACTTCCTTCCAACTTGTTAAATTCCAGTAATTCCAGTAGCATTAAAGAAAGAAATGTTCTGAATGTTATTTTCACTTCATTGAGGAATTTTTATTTTTATTTTAACTGCCGGAGTTGCAACCCTGGCTCTTTTCCCTAGGGCTTTTATATGTGGATAATGGATTCTGTTCTTAAATGCAGCCAAGGGGTGTTGGCATCTGCTCTTTCTAAGAATGGAAAATTTTCCTATGATGTATAAGACCTCACTGATGAGTAAAGCAGTTTGCTTAGGCCAAAGCTGTATTTACATGGTGAAGGGAACCACCCAAAATATGTGACCCTTTTGCCTGCGAAGGGGCAGAGGCGAACATGAACTTTCCCTGTAGGCTGACAGGTTCTTGGCTGGTTTCTCTCCACCTGTTGTATCTCAATAATATTATTAAAAAAAAAAAGTTGCCTAACAACCTTGCCAGTTACACTAACATTACACACTTCATCATGCATCATGTTGGCACCAAACAGCCACAGAGGCTTTTTTGATTTAATTTGATTTAATAGTACCATTTAATAAACAGCTTAAGGAGCAAGAGCATTGACTTTGACATTTCCTCAGCCAGTTGTGTTTTCCCTTGTAGTTTGAGGTATTCTGAACTGGAAAAGTAGTGAAACATAGTCTCTCTTGGGAGTTACTGTTTTCTGCTATGGAGCTTAAATTAAAAAATACAATAAAATCCCCCACTAAACAATTCCTTGGGTGTTGTTGAGTTTCTTCCATACCTTCTCATATTTAGAAAACATGGTGGTAGTTTGGCTTCATTGTAGTGGAGGCAGGTGTAGATCCTGATGGAAAGGGCATTTTTTTCTGGATAGAAGAAAATGAACTGAACTAAGAGATCAAAGCGAAGTGGTCCTACTGGAATTAGTTATGAAGGGTTGAATCCTTTATGCAGATAATAGCCTTTTCTTCTACTCTCTAATTCAGCTTTAGTCATTAAGAAATACTGTTGGGGATCTAGTGGAGAGAGGTTTGAGAGGTGCTGGGTGTCCCTGTCTTGGTGACAGAACAGCTGTCAGCCATGGTGGCTGTGAGACACCCTCTGATTAATTGCTAACACAAGAGTGAAGGACTCAGGTGGAGGCTTCCTCACTCCATGGGGGTGGTGGGCAGTGATGAGTCCCAGTGTCAGGGGTGAGCGAAGAGCATTTGCATTCTTGCTCATCAAGGACTGTGATTTAATAGGAGGGGTTAATGCTGATTTACTGTTGTCTCACTTGATGGATTTTTAATTGTTTCTTTCTCTCTTTCCAGAAGGTACCAGGAGCATCTGGTGGAGCTTTACCAAAAAGGAGGAATGCTAAGCTATTTTTAGGTATTGTGAGCAGCTGCTTTCACGCAGTCCTTTTCTGACCCTGTTTGCATGTGGACTTGGGTTCTGCCCACCATTGTGTCTGGCTTTGGGACTCCTTTTGGGTTTTCTTTTCCTGCTGTTTGTTTTGGTTTTCTTTTTAACTTTTGGTTCTAGATTTCAAAGTTTGTCCAGGCAAATAAGTAATTCTTAACCATGTTGGTGCCTATTGAGAGATGTGTGTATATATACATGAAACATTTTAAATGTAAAATAGATCCTCAACTATTCTCAAACAGCCTAGGCTTTGATAGGCTTTTTTTACTAATTCTGTCCATTCTCTCTCTTTGTGATTTCCACAAAGCACCCTTTTATTAAAATGTTTACCCATACTTAATGTTTATATATATCAGGGCCTCAGTGTGGCTCTGTTCTGCTCAGCAGCTGGCCATAGGAAGGGTTGTTACCATTTTAAAGTTGTTACACAGGTAAATGCTCCTCAGTGATGTTGTGGTCTCTCCTGTAATGAATGCAACTGCACATATATCATGAGCATCTGTAATTCTGTTATGTCCACAGTTATATTCCCTTGCTTCATGGAAAGCAGTTTTCTTACCATGCCCATATCATCCAAAATCCATTTATTCAGATTACCCAGAAAACCTGAGGGACTCATAAATATGGATGAGGAGAATGTGATGAAAAGCCTGTATTCTCTTTTCTCCCACAGCTTGTGGTATTTTTCCAATTCATCTATTATTTATTGTCTCTGTATTAATAGTGAATAGTGAATTTTTCTTCAGGTAACGAAGAGGTGAAATGTTTTTTTTACAATTGCCAGCTCTTAGGGCTAAAGGGAAACAATAGAATGACCTTCTGTTGGAATTGCTTTGATCTGTGGAATGTGTCCCTTAGAGGCCTTTGCAGACTTCGTGATTGATTAAATTGTTGTTAATGTAAGTAAGTCTTGCAAGGAGGACTAAGAAAGAAAAAAGTCTGAAAATGAGTCATAAAAAAATTAAACATCTTTTGTAGGAAGAGACTGTTCCATTGCAGTTTCTGGTCTAAAAGCCGTTTTCTGCCAGTTTACATTGAAAATCATGATTGTCACTGGATGCTTATAAAAGAAGGGGTTTAGAAACAGCTGGCTGCAGTGCAGCAGTGGTTGTACAGCGTTAGCAATGTGAGTGTAAATACAAAGTACAAAAGCACATTCAAATTCTATTCTTGCTGGTCTTCTGCATGCACCTGAAGGCTCCTGTCACTGGGGTGTGCCAGCACGCAGGGTACTGGAAGTGTCTCTGATGCGCCACATTGAGATCCTCAAATTCCACCCTTGTGCATGAGCATTTTGTTCCCTCTGAGTAGGTCTTGAGCAGCAGTTCCAAGGGAACTCCTGTGGGCAGTGCAGTTTCACTGGGCTGGGTTTAGGACATGGGTCTATCACCATTTAATCCAGCCCTGCTGGAATCTAATGCACCTTTGAAAATGTATCTCATCTGGTCTATTGTTCTGCTGCAGTCTTCATTACAGCCCCTGCTGGCTGGGAGTAAACTGGTATCAAGTCTGCTCTGATCCTGGAGGTGGTACTTCCATGCATCCCAGTGCTTTGTATCCACTTCTTTGGATCAGCAGATGTTACTGGTTTTGGCCATGCTTAAAGCAAAGGACAAAGAGTTATTCGTGTCCTTGTTCATAGCTGAGGAAACGAAAGCACAGAGACGTCATCTGATTTGATCATTTTGCATGTGACAGCACCAGAGGTGGTTAGCAAAATTTGGCATCTTATCTCTTATTCCAACATCTTTTTCTCTGGTTCAGAGCTGCTGATCTTCTCATCTAAAGAGGTTTTTTTAATTCTGTCTCCCTCATTGTGACCTTGGGCACCTATCACAGAACGGTTGGGGTTGGAAGGGACCTGTAGAGATCAAGTCCTATCCCCTGCTGGAGCAGGTTCATGTAGAGCAGGCTGCACACGATCCTATCCAGGCATATTTTTAATATCTCCAGAGAAGGACACTGCACGAGCTCTCCTGGCAGCCTGTTCCAGTGCTTTGTCACCCTCAAAGTAAGGAAGCTTTTCCTCATATTCAGCTGTAACTTCCTGTGTTTCAGTTTGTGCCTGTTGTGCCTTGTCCTGTCACTGGGCATTGCTGGAGACAATCTGGCCCCATCCTCTTGACACGTACCCTTAAGATATTTGATAAGATCTGCTCTCAGTCTCTTTTCCAGGCTGAACAGGCCCAGCTTGTCCCCATAAGAGAGATGCTTCAGTCCCCTAATTATCTTTGTAGCCCTCCAGTGGACCCTCTCCAGTAGTTCCTTGTCTTTCTTGGACTGGGGAGCCCAGAACTGGAAGCAATACTCCAGGTGCAGCCCCACCAGGGCAGAGTAGAGGAGGAGGATGATCTCCCTTGATCTGCTGGCCACACTGTTCTTAATGGCCCCAGGATACCACTGGCCTTCTCAGAGGACACAAGAACAAATTGCTGGCTCATGGTTAATTTATCCTGGCTGGTGCAGCCCAGGTATGTGACCTGCCAGGTAGGGCTTGCCCTGGCAGGCAAAACCAGACAAGGACCAGTGGGAAACTCCAGCAGCCCTGTGTTTCTTGATGTCTATCAATAATTCCCTGAAGGCCCGGAGATTTAAGCTTTGTGTACAAAGTCAATCCAGTTTGGGCATTTGTTACATTGCTTGTTATAATCCTCTTTGATGTAAAACTATTAAAGATACTAAACCCTTTTCAATCTCCTTAGTATTAGGAAAACATCTTTTGGATGCTCACTGATTACTTTCTAGCATTGCTGCTCTCTAGTAAATGCAATAGAAACACAGGCTGCTTGGGCCAGTCAACTGCAGTATTTATCTTTCCCTAGACATGGAAAGATTCACAGCAGAGTGTGTGTGCATGTGCACACCTGCGTTAGGTTGTGCGCACGTTTTGGTTTGGTTTTCTTTGGAGAAGGCTGGAGGGTGTTGGCTGTGAGTGTTCTGTGTAATCAGGAAGCATAACAGCATTGTTTATTGAAATGTCTGAACTGCCTTTAATCTGGCTGGTTTAGGTGTTGCTGGGCAATGTGGGCATGACAACTTCAGCTCAGGTTGTGCAATGTTTCAGGGGGTTTGGGTGATATTTAAAGCAGACTGTCTGTCTTATTCAGTGCCTTATGTGTGAATAGGAAAAACTCAGTTAAGGGGATGTACTGAGCTCCTGGTCAAAAGGGGTAGCAGAATTAGGGGGAAGATGCTTGTGCTGAAGGGATTGGAGGTCCATTTTTTACCATAGTGTTACCAGCAGAGTCCCCTGAACTTGTTATCCCAAGAGTTACCAGCAGAGTCCTTCATAATGTTCTAATTGTGAAGAATTAATGCAATGTAAGTGGTCTGGGAAGGGATTGAAAACTGAAGAAATTGAGTTTGCTGGTTTATTTAAAATTATCTAAGAGATGAAATCTAAAAGTGATTTTTAAGATGTTACTGAGTAACTAAACAATAGATGAAGTAGTTGAAAGATGCAAAGAAGACAAGAGAGGTGCTTTGACTGTGTGTGCACGGGGATGTGGCCCAGGTTACCTGTTGCTGCTCAGAGAGGTGGTTCTGAGAGAGAGATGGGGTGAATGGTTCTCTGAAATGTCAGCTCAGTTGTCAGCAGCAGTGGGAGATTTAAGTGGAGCACCAGTAAAGCAACACTTTATATTTTGTTCTCTTTCATTCTGCTTTATAAATAGGAAGCGAACCTCTCCTTTGAATAGGCAAAGTGCATCTGCACACAGTATCTCCCCGTTTCTTTCTCCAAAACCAACTAGAAAACACCATCCCCCCTCACTCCCAGCAAACAAAGCACCTCAGGTAGATACTTGAGCTCTGCATGGAGGGAGGAATCACCACATTTTTGCCTGGTTCTGGTGCCTTCTTCCAGAGCATCTGTTGATCCGTGCCAGAGCCTGGACTCTTGGCTATACAGAGCTGGCAGAGTGGCTGTCATAAAACTTGCCCTAGACAGATGTCCTGTCCCAGACTGGTTACCAGAGCATCATCTGCCAGTGCAGCAAGCTGTGGGAGCTCTGTTTTGAGCAAAGTCAGGGCTAACTCAGACCATCAATTAAAAGTGTTTTGAAGCCCTCGAATGAACAGCTCTGTCAGCAGATCTGTGATTGCTGCTGAGGAGAGTGCCAGTGAGCAGCAGTATCTGTGACACACAGCGGTCTCAGCAGACCTTGGAAAGGAAAACCTTCACTTGGAGAGTCTGGGAGAACTTGTAAACTTGCTGAGCTTTTCCTGGATGGCACCTCCCTGCTGATGGCAGTGGATGCACTCATGGCTACTGTTTCCAAGTGTAAAGGCCATTCCTAAGAGTGGCTGTACTGGATTTGACCACAGCTTCACTGTGTTCTGCCGGGTCTCATAGGCAGGAGAAGAACCCTGTTTGCAGTAAGGATGTTTTTGTTTGGGGAGCTTCTGAAGAGGACTTTTACCTTGAGTGGTTAAAGTTTGTATTTATGTGAGTAAGCACATAAAGAGTATCTATATCTGTGAATGAAAAGTTGTGATGTAGGAGAATTTAAGCGTTTCCTGACAATATTTTTACAATTTAGCCCAGTAAAATTGTGCATATTCCCCAGCAGCAGCAGTGGAACTGATTAGCTGTTGCTTTTTAGTTTTACCATTTATGCTTGAATTGAGCAAAGGATGGTGAGCAGATACTTTACACTAATGGAGTCTTAATAATTTGCTGGTTTAGGTAGGAAAATTAGACTAGATTAACACAGGCTAATGCTGCTGTCAAAACAGTTATGAATTTGAATTTTGGTGGTTTAGTTTTGCTTGTTTAACACGGGACTGTGCCAGAAATGCAAGGGGTGAGGTCTTACCTAGCAATAGGAGCAACATAAAAATGCTTTGGGGATGTAGCAAGCAGTTTGAATGTTATTTTACAAGTGGTGAATCATCCAAATGATCCTTGTAGAAAGTTTTACTTTTCATTTTTCTGGAAAGGAAAATGTTGACTGGAAAGTAATTTTGTAAAAAAACTTTTTCTTTTTTATAACTCATCTGATGAAGTTAGTATTTTGAATGTGCCTGAAAACAAATGAACTGAATCGCTTATAGTTTGCAAAGTGCTGCTGCTGCAATTCGCTATTATTTAGAGGCTTCAGGAAGAAATAATTTGATTTAAGGACTCAGGCTTCCACTTCCAAGTCAATACAAATTTGTCCATTGCTTTCAGTGAAAGCAGGATCAAGCCCAGATTCCTAAGATGTCTTTCTGGGGTTTCAAAATTAGTTGTAGACTCACTAGTCAACATCCTCATTCAATTTTCATGTTTGTATTCCCTTTCACACACACACAGCCACATCCATATGCGCAGGAAATCCCATTTGGGGGTCCTGTCTGGAATCCCCTTATGCCCCTATTATTAGTGCAGTCAGTTGGTAACTTGTCTAAATCTGATCTGGACACATCCACTCCTTCTCTTCCCCTCTGCAGGGTTGGTTTACATTACAGTACTGTCTCCCCAGCTGCTGTTTTCAGTCAGTTCAGCAGCAGTGCATTTCTCACTGCCACTCAGTGATGCCTTGTGAGGTGCAGTAAATTTACTCTACTGACCACTCGCCCAAAATAACAGCATCAGTTGAGCCTCTGCTCTAAGGTGTCTGCTGCTTTGCTTTGCCTGTTGTCGTGGCCTCCCAACACGACACTTACAACCTGTGAGTGCTTTGTTTTGGTGGCCCCAGGGTTTAACTGGGGCTCTCAGGAGGCACCAGAAAGGTGCTACTCCACTGGAAGGGGGACAATGTCATGTGGACATTGACCATCAAGCTGTCAGTCTTTGAAAAGATTATAAACTGGTTCATTGTCTTGTGGCTCAGTCTCAGAACTGAGTAAAGCCTTTTTTGCCTTCTACTCACAGAGCATCTTGGAAGGACATCCTTGATCAAGAAACAGCTTTGGATGAAGTATAGTGCTTGAAAGTTCATGTTTTTCAGTGCCTTTAGTGTTAGAGTAATTTTTAATCAAATATGCTCCACATGCAAGGAAATTTAACCCTGCTCCTCTTTCCTATAGCTACTTATTCCTCTCTAAAATTTTGCACTCATTTGAAACTACCTGCAGACAGCACATGATGCATAGTGGCTTTAGGGTCAACCTCTGCCCTCATTTAGTGTGGGCTCCATTGCCTTCTAAAGTCACAGTCATCTACTTTTATTATTTCTACCCGCACGCTTTCTCAGCCAAGCTGGTCCTTGCACAGGCACAGAAAATATAATGCAGGTACAATTTCTTACTAAACTTAACAGCTATGTGTCTCAGCACACACAAGCCAAGATTTAAAAATGTGAGTGGTGATTTGGGTGTTTTCAACTGACATCATTAAGGGATCTCTCTGACAGTCACCGAAAGAGATTAGTTTATATGGTCATCTGCTGTATGGAGGGATTTCAGGCAAGTGACCTTAGAATTCCATTCCTCTCTTATGTACTGGGTCTGGACCCTGAGAAACTGTCTTCAGAGTGATAAGGCAGTACTTTTTAATTCCTGCTCAGAGGGAGTAGGTGTTAGTGGAAGTGTACCAGCTTTACACGGTCACCTTCAAAAGGGGAATTTTAAATCCCCACGGTGTTTCCCAGGACTGTTACGAAGCTTTGTGTACCCTTCTTTAAAATAACAAGTGGGATGCTGCCGTATTGGCATGTCAGGCAGAAGGAGTCCCATGCTGATGGGACACTGTTGTCTGCTTTTCTGCCGACACAAATGGCATGAAGCCTGGGGAGGTGAAAAGGAAATTCCCTTCCGTGCCCATTGCACACGGGAGGCTGGTGCTCCTAAGCAAGTGAAGTCCTTAGATGACAGCAGATGAGTGCTAATAGGATACTCTGTCTTCCATCCCTGGATCACTGGTTCAGATGCAGGTCAGGCCAGCAGCGGTAAAGTCTCTACTACTTGGCTGCTGTCTGGCCTGGGAGATGAGCTGCAGGGTGTGTCTGAATTTTGAACACAGGCAACCTTATCATTGCTGTTTCCATGAGGGGATTGCAGGTGCTATAAGCTTAATGTCAGTAGCACAGGACGGCGAAGATCAGCGGGTCTCACACATCCCCAGAAGCCGGTGGCCGCTGTGAGCTGGTGCCAGGTTCCCTCTGGTGGCTGAGGAGCTGCGTGACCACAGCCCTTCAAGTGTCCTCTGCCTCTAAATCTGCCTGAACAAACGCTGAGTTTTTATCCCCTCTGAGGAACCTCTCTCCTATTTAGGAGGTGGTCAGTACTTTTGGCTTTGTTATGCTGGCCACCATCAAATGTCTGGGAAATAAGTGAAAATTCCCTGTGATGCGTTGCCATATGCACCATCAGCTCAGAGGTGCTCTGTTTCCTTGTTCCACAGAGCAGAAGAGCTGTTACAGGCTGCATCTGTGGAGATTCACCCCCTAATCAAACACAGGACTGTAATACAAGCTGGGAAAGAAGCCTGCAGTACAGTGAGGGATCATTATGAAAATGGTGGGATTTGAGGAATTAGTAATGGATTAATACATTCCCTAAAAGTGTCATGCTTTCAGTATGAGAAAATGTTCTTGCTTTTGTGTCTGTGTTGAGCTGATGAGAAGGGGCTTTTGTTGGTTGCTGCTGAGAGAGAGGTCATGCTGCTGGAAGTCACTGACAGTGGGTGTTATCACCTCAGGGCTGGCTGGTGCAGCAGGTGAGCCAAGAGTTGATGTTGCTCTCAAAGGGTGGTCTTTCCAGGTCAAGTTAAAATATGTTTTGATACTTATTTTATCATTTGGGTTTCTCAGTCTGTTACTGCCCGCTGGGTAAATAGAGAGCTCGGTTTTCTGAATCTGGCTTCTGTCATCCTCACCTCTGTCCCAAACATACATTTGAGATTTCAGGCATTCCCAGGGTGCAGTGGTTGCTGCCAGTGCTTGTTTAGGATCGAGTGACTCATTAAGGATCTGCATGTACTAGGGGGGAAATTAAGAGCCAGCTTTGGCCACTGCTAACATATCTCTTTTTTTGGCTGAACCTTATTCTGTCAGTGACTGATACCTCAGAATACAGTGGATTCCACATCTACAAATGGGAGAAGGATCCAGAAAATCCCATCATTGCCTCGGAAATTCTTGCAATTGAATCTTGTGAAATTTCCAAAACGTGCATGTTTGGTCTTAATTTTTTTATTTGTCCTAGGAAGAGCAGAAAAATATTTTAACTCAGCCTTGTCACTATGTGATAATTATATTCATAATTATATTTTTTCATGGAGCTAGAGATATAAACACTAGCCATTTAGTTCCCAATATACCCTCCTGCTTCTCTCGGGGTCCACATATTTCTGGGCAAGCATTTTAGCTGATGTTGCTTGGTCAAGGCTCATATTTAAGAAAAGAAGTCATTCCAACACTGGAAGAAGAATGTACACAAACACTGTGGAAGGCTTGATCTTCAAAGGAAAGCTTTAGTAGTTAATGAGTGCTTTCTAAACAGATAGTTACATTGGTTAAGGAGTGGAGTTAGCAAGAGAGGGACGTTGTTGGTGTCACTGTATTTGCTGTAGCTATTTGAGACTATGGATGAGACACAGGAATACTTCCAGCCACGGACATCTTTATGGGAGGAAAGACCACAGGTTCAAGATGGATGAGAGCCACAGCACGTTTCAGCCAGGTCCGTGATCCGGAAAATATGGAGTGCTCTTTTTATTTGTGCTCTGCAGTTTGGGCCTATGCAGTGCTACCTGGTCTCTGTGCTTTATAGCATTTCAAGATCCTGGGTAAAAGGCACAGCAGTATTGCATCCTGATTTTGTCCAAAAGGAGCAGAATTTTGTTAGCTGCAGAATGCAATGTCGCTGCTTAGAGAGAGATCAAACCAACTGTATCTGTGATCCGGGATGACATTAAGTGGAAATCTTGGTCCTCAGAACATTCTTTTGCAGGATGGTGAGATTTCAGCTTAGATCAGGATTTCACAAATATTTCTAGCCAGAAAACCCTCTGACTGATTCTAGGCAAGCACTGTTTATAGTGTCAGAATTTTGGAACCTTGGATGGTGGGGCAATCTCCTAACACTCCCCATCTTGTTTTCCAGATCTAGAGACAAGCAGTGATCTCAACAGTGATGACTTCGAATATGAGGATGAAGCAAAACTTATTATATTTCCTGATCACTATGAAATCTCATTACCCAACATAGAAGAGCTACCAGCACTGGTCAGTGAGTGTGTGGAAGTGGTTATAGGAATTGTCTCCTGTTTCTGTTTTTATCAAGATGGTGCCTTGTTTTCTTATGTGCAGTGCTTGTTTGGACATAAAGATCTTTCTTAACCAGCTATAATAGAGTGTCAGTCATTTTTAAAAGTCATTTTTGTCTTTGTTTCTTGTATTTCCTTCTATCTGCTGTATTCCTTCCCTTATTATGGTGCCAGCTTGTCCTAGGAAAGCTCACATAGTACATGTGCTTACTGTCCTGCTAAAATAATGACGACAGTCTAAAAGATTAGATGCATATTTGAGTATAAATAGTCCTACTGATAAGCAGTTCTGTATGTGGTTAGCAATAGGCTGAATGCCAAGTTCTGTCCAGTCACTGAGTCGTGTAAGGCTTTGACTGACATCCACTTGTCTTCCAGGTGACGATAGCTTGTGATGCACTCCTCAGTGCAAAATCGCCCTACAGGAAGCAGGAACCCGACTCCTGGGAAGAAGAGCTGCAGGCATCTAAACATGCCAAAACACTTGTACAGTTAGACAATGGTGTTAGAATTCCCCCCAGGTGAGGGCAATAAGGTTTGTTCCTTGTAGGCTCTCTGATTCAGCCCAGGGTAACTGAACTAAAGGCAGAAACTCAGCCCACGATTCCCTTGCGTGACTCTGGGCTGGGTGTGAGGGTTGGTTTGACCTGCCATAGTACAGGAGGTACAGGACTGGCTCCTGCCTTACGTATTCCTGCTGTTTCTCCCCGTTTTGCCTCGCAGTGGTTGGAAATGCTCCAAGTGTGACCTGCGGGAGAACCTGTGGCTGAACCTGACGGATGGTTCTGTGCTCTGCGGGAAGTGGTTCTTCGATGGCAGCGGGGGCAACGGGCACGCCATGGAGCACTACAAGGAGACAGGTTATCCCCTGGCAGTGAAGCTGGGAACCATCACTCCTGATGGAGCAGGTCAGCCACGGGGCATGTTCTGAGATGAGGTGCCTTCTGTGCAGTGTGAGACTGGCAGTGTGTGTGTATTACCAACCGTGCTCGTGCTTCCAGTGCGAGGGTTTGAGAGTGTGACATGGAAAGGAAACCCTGTGGGTCTGTGAATGTTGATCAGGGTTGGGGGGGATGACACACACTCCATTCTGAGAAAGCCCATACCTGTTTAATCTGCTCATTTTATATTTTGTGTAAATATTTTTGGGGTTTTTGTAGAATGCTAGGCTTATAATAGAAGAATGGTATTAGCTTGAAACAACAGAATCTGGAGAAACATTGTTTTTTAGTTCTGCTACATTTCCTGGGGCAAATGGTTCAACTTTTTTGTAACAAAGAAACAACAACATGTAATGAGCTTTTTAAATTTAGAAGTCTGTTTGTAACAGCATGTATAGTTTTTTTAATCACAGTGGAAACTGCTCTTTTTCCTTGTGGAACAAAATGTTGCTGAAACAGTCTAATGAACACTCATCTTTGTGGGGCTGCTGTGATGCTCATTTGTAAAATGTGTGATGGTCTTGAGAGGGGGAAAAAGCTGTAGCTGTGTCCTTGTTTGCATATTCTCCAAGTGTGATGTTCTGCAGTGTTGCTGCGGAGGGGATTATGGTGTGTGAGGATTAGATGGAATAAAAACATGAGGAGCTGAAAAAGTCATAAGCAAAGAGGTCTTTTGTTGCAGCTGCCTGGAGAAGTAAAAATGGAAGAACACATAGCATGATTATATTTTGGCTTTACAGCTTATGACTACAGAGATGAAAAATTGCTGTTTAGAGCAGCCCCTTTTTTTAACAAGCAGTGTTGAGGAAAGGTGACTGTAGTCAGATTCAACCAGCTGTGCCACAGAAACACTTAGCAAAAACCATTTTCTTCTCTCCCAGATGGAATGTTATTTCCTTGCATGAGCCTGGTCTTGGATGATTTCTATCCAAATCTCTCAGTTATTGAAGGTGTTTAGGATTTGCCCAGCTGAAGGTTTCAACTGCATCTACAAAACAAACAGGATATTCTGTATGGGTTTTTTTCAGAGTTTTTTCTTTCCTTTCCCATCTTTAGCAGCAATACTTGTTTCCTTATGGCTTCTGTCCTTGTGCCTCCCACTGATCTGCTGCTTCCTTTCTTACGTGGCCTTTGGGATAACAAAGGACAGGCTGTCATCCTTCCCTCTGAATGAGAGGCACCAGCTGTTCTCCACAGACCTTTGTTCTTTTGGATGATGTTTGCTTGGTTTCCCTATAGAAAAGTCTTCCCTCCCCCAACCTTCCTTGTTCCTTTTCAGCAATTATTCTGTCTCTGATCTATATTGCCGTGGTACTCACAACCCCTGGATAGGGCTGGGTGATAGATGGGCTTCAGGAAAGAGGCCCTGTGGCTGATGGTGACACAAAATCTGTCTGCTTTCTGCTTCCCTGGGTTAGAGGTGAAGGGGTGATGGTAGAGGAGTAATAGGCGCCAGTCCCTGTCCTGACATAATTTATTAATTTTTCACACCAGGAGGAAGGAGAAGGAGGTGGTGCCAGTATTCCACTGACACTCACCCTCTGTGTACACAGAGGAGAGCTCTTTGTCTTGCCCTGAGATGTCTGTGCTGTGTACATTATGAAAGGTTTCTGAGGTGTTAGTCCCAGCAGACACATCTGGGATCAGGGCAGAAGCTGAACCAGACTTCTCTTGCACTCTTGAGTACTTTGGACAGGATGCACCAGAGAGTCAGAAACGTTGTTTGCCTGAGTAGGCTGAGCACTGGGCAGACTGTGCTACCTGCTGCCTCTCTTGACATTTATTTCAAGTCACTATGAGGTTGCTTGTTTGGGAATAGATTGAGACGTTGGCAGTGGGAAACCCCATGTGACCGATGCTTGATGGAGTTGCTTTGTGGATGCTAATCTTAGCAATTGTCAGATACTTTTGGGGGATCCTAAGCCACTTGTTTCTTTAGGGACAGTGTTACCATTGCCTGTTATCCTCTAAGTAGGAAGGAGAGATGTTTACACAGCCAGAACAGGTGTAAATCTTGAGCTGTGGAAGAAAATGAAGTCAAGCTGCATTGACATTTTTCTTTTCTTAAAATAATATGAATCATAATGATTTTTATCAGGAAAAAGTTTTTCACCCAGAGGATGGTTGGGCACTAGAAAAATCTCCCCAGGGAAGTGGTCACAGCACCAAGCCTGAGTTCAAGATGTGTTTGGACAACACTCTCAGGGCCATGGTGGGATTCTTTGTGTGTCCTGCACAGAGCCAGGAGTTGGACTGGATGATACTGATGGGTCCCTTCCAACTCATTTTATGATTGTGCTCTCTGTTTAATAATATTCTGTGTTGTCTGCCTCAGATTTATCTTGGTGGGTTCCCCCCACCCCCTTCCACTTCCCCCTTTCTCACTCTGATGACACCAGGTCCTTGTGTGTCACATTTGCTGACTTGTCTACATTCCTCATCTACCAGAGTCTGTATGACAGCACTGCAGACCTGTGTCTGTGACAGCACTGTGTTTGGCAGCTCTTATCTTCTGCCTTTGATTTTTTGAAACAAGTGAGTTCTTTCTCCCATGAACTCAAGTTACACAGCAGAAAGTACTGAAGTATGGCATGAGCTGGGCTTGAGCAGAGCACTAGTCTTGTGTTCCATTTCTGCTGCTCTGGGTCAGTAGTCCCAGATGATTTGCTCTCTGCAGTTGTCAGAGCAGAGGGAAAACAATATCAAAGCTCCCACCCTGAAAGCAGTCACCCAAGCTCAGTTGCTGTGTAATCTCACTCCATCAGGTGTTTGAACTTCTCATGATCTTCTGGCTGTGCTGTGACCTCACCAGAATACTATGGGAATGTTGTGATGCCGTGTGTGGATGAACAGTCATGTCTTCTGGGTGCATTTGCTACCACACAGAGGAATTCCAGCAGATGGGCAGCTACAGCCACGCACATGCCAGAAAGGTCATGGGCACCAGTGTTAATGGGGCATCTGATGGCTGATCAGCAGCTGGCAGCACAGCTCCAAGCACTGCTCCAAGCACTGCTCTGAGAGGTTTTTCATGGGGCTGGTCAATGTTAAAAGTTAGTCTTTGAGTTCTTGGCTAACCTTCAATGTGTTGTTTCAGTGTGGGTTTGGTACTAGCAGACTTCAAGGAGAATGCCTTTTGTTAAAGGGAGTGGGCTGAGTTAGAGCCAGAGTCTGCAGCTGCCAGGAGAGGCCAGGGTAGAGACCTCTCAGAAGTGATATTTGTGCTGTGAACAGCCTTTATCAGTATTCCTGCTATCTCCTCCTGAGTTTGTTTCTGTTCCTTTCTCCTGGCTAAGCTTTCTCTGTCAGCTTAGATCCGGTCTTATGGAGCAAGGTCACTGTGAGAAACTGCTGGGCATGAGGGAAACTTGCCTGAGAGAAATGCAGAGAGACTGGCACAGGGGTTCTGGATTTTGGTGTGAGGAGACACCAAAGCAGTCATTTACTACAGAGGTAGAGACCTGAGCAGAGTAAAGATGGAAGGCCTGTTCTAGTCTTACAAGGGCATGTTTTATCACTTCTATCCCTTTATGATGCCTGTAGCTTTATTGTTATTTGTTCAAGTAGGTGAAACCTGCTCTTAACTCAGTGTCATTATAGGACTTGCTAGGTAAACTCTGAAAAAGAACATTTTTACTCTCATTTTTTTTATCCTTCTGTTGGATTTATTAAACTTGGTTTCATATTGAAAATATCATTATTAGACATACTTCTTCCCTTCACAGTCTGAACTTTGCCCTGCCAGAATGTTTATGGGCTTTTACTTAAGGCCATAAGGGCCTATCGTAGAGAACTGAAATCTAGATCTTCCAAACAATAAAGCAAGACACCTCACTCAGAAAATCAGCCTTTCTCCCTAACCACAAGGTTAGATTAATCTTGGAAGTCCAATCCAATGGTATGTAATCCAAAAAAACCTCTCTTTATTCTAATATAGAATTCCTCGGTTCTCCCTGCATCTCTGTGTGAAAAGGGCATAAGTGGGTTTCTTAAACTGTACTAAAAATTAAAATACTGTTGGCAATAGTGAGTTGGTCTGATATACTCACAGCTTTAATGTGTCTGTCTGTATCTAGTAGCTCTACAAAAATTCATAATCTCTTGTTGTCATGTTCAAAATGTGGACTGGCCACATGCCTGAGAACTTTGCATACCCTGTTCCTTGCTTTCCCTACAAATTTCTTATTTTGGGGAGGGGAAACACTATAATCCCTATAAATATTTTTGGGTTTTAATACTGTGGAGGCATATAATTTCTTTTGAGGAGAGTGCTTGAGGTGATTCTGTTGAGATATTGACTGAGCTGTCTGTGCACTTCTCTGCTGGCCAGAACCAAACTTGGAGAATATGAACAAGGCATTTTGTATAGGCAGCCCTGCACTGAGAATGCAGTGTTGGTAAACAAAGAGAAGGGATAGCATTTGATACTGGGGCTCATTGGTTTCTCTCTGCTTTTGTAGATGTCTATTCCTTTGATGAAGAGGAGCCGGTTTTAGATCCACATATAGCAAAACATTTGGCACACTTTGGAATTGATATGCTGCAGATGCAAGTGGTAGGAAATCCATCTTTTATTTAGCTTGTTGCTCACTTGTTTGTTCACTTGGGGGTGGGAGAGAAACAGGAGAAGAATGACACCTGCAGCTTATTTGTGGTTCCTTCAGACTGTTATGACAGTATTCAATTTTGTAAAGTTCAGCCAGCTAATTTGAGGTTTATTGTCTGAGTTCTGAGTAAATCATTGCTCTCAAATCCAGAAGTTGCCTTCTGAAAGAGGTACCTTGTGGTCTTTAATTCACATTTTTCATTTTTCCTGTGTCATGTCACATTTGTCTTCAAGATGAAAAACCTCATTCAATTTGAGAAGAATGTCTAGAGTATTTAATTACAGTGAGTGAAGGGAAGCCTATTGCATGTGTAAACAGATACAAGTCATAAGCAAAAAGAAGCTGAACAATAGATAAGTTAAAACATGGCTGAAAGTTCTTTAGGTAAATTTCAGTTTAGGTTTTGTCAGTAAATACATTAGAAAATGAGAAAAATACATTCTCTCCAGTCTAGAAAACAGCATGGTCTAAGGTGTGATGTGCTAGAAAAGGACTGGGGAAAAGAGGATTCTCTGTGTGTGTCTGTATTAGTAAAGAAGTACTTTTAATAACTTGTGTCTTAGTGGATGTTGATTCCAGTTCTGTATAAATGATGTAAGAAATCAGAACAGGATATTCTTACAAAGGCAGGTAGATTTTTTTGTGGTTGTGTTGGGTTTTTTGTTTGATTTCATTTGTTGTTTTCTGGGTTTTTTTCACTCAAGCATATAACCTAGTATCACTACCTGAGAACATGAAAACCGTTAAAAAGGAACAAACCCGCTACTGGTTGAATGCACTTAATTGTCTAAGTGGTGAGAAAACTGATAATAATTGAAATGACAGAGAAGAGTTAAACTGTGTTTTCAAAAGTCTTCGTGGTACTAATAAAATTTTTGGTATACTAATGTCCTTGCCAGCACCATGAATAAAAAGTTTCTTTTATCCAAAGCTTTCTGGAAAGCCTGTTTTACTCAGCAACCTTGAAAACTTAGTCTTAGCCGTTGCAGAGGTTTCACCTCTGGTCTTTGGTCTGTGCAGTTCTTTGAGAAGTGACAGAGTAGTGCCAGCAGTAAATGACACTGTAGTATCCTGCACCTACAGGCTGAAGGCTGAGTGTAAAGGGGAGAAACTTCAGTGTCACAAATTATGGGCTTTTGCCATTTGAAAGAAGGGAAGAGTCCTTGGATCTGTAGCTTTTCATGTGGTTTGTTTGTTATGAACAGCTTCTACAGCAGCAGCTATTCATGGCCATTAGAAATGGAATAGGAAACCTGAAAAAAATGCAGTGTTTGAAGCTGAGGCTTGAGGTCACAGGCCTGGGAGAAGTGAAGCTCCCAGCTGGGATTGAGGTCACACCTGGGACCACTCGAAGAACCAGGGGCCTGTGCTAAAGAGCTAAGGCTGTATTGGAGGAACAAACTGCTGGCTTTCTGACCCTCATCTTGCCCTACATGCAGGATTTACCTTACCTTGCCCATTGATTCGGCTCTTCATTTTTTGGAGTATAGCTCACCAAGTTGGTGGTGATGATGGCAGCAACATAATTATGGCAGAAGTTAAAGAGACTAAAAAGAAAATCTTGTTGCTTTCAGACGGAGAATGGGCTAAGAGATAATGACATAAAGCCAAGAGTCTCAGAATGGGAAGTGATTCAGGAAGCTGGTGTGAAACTCAAGCCCATGTATGGCCCAGGATACACTGGCATGAAGAACCTGGGAAATAGCTGCTACCTCAATGCTGTCATGCAAGCCATTTTCAGCATCCCAGAGTTCCAGCGAGCGTAAGTAGCTCCAAACTAGTTCTTGTCACTACCTGCTGCATTCATCAGTTTCTTGTTTTTCTAAGAAAAATGGTATTTTAATTTTTGTCTCACCTGCAAACAGGTCTCTTTCAGTCAGTTCAGTGGCTGCTTGGAGGATTTAGTGATTGTTTTGGTCTGTTCTGGAAAAGGCCGGAACACAAAACCCACCCTGCCTTCAAAACAAAAACTTGCTGTCTCAACTTTGGTGGTGGGAAATCATAACCTCTCTACTTTGTATATACAGATGCACATATCTCTATTTCCCTGGGTATCATCAGTATCACATTAGGGGGTTTGTACTGGCCCGTGCCAGTATCACTGCAGGAGTCATTCTGCTGCTCCTGGGTGATTTGTGCCACTTTTTGGCACAAATGTTAATATTGATCCATGCTAGTGAAAAACTGCACCTGTTGCATGTGGGTCTGGCTAAGGAGGGAAACTATCCAAGCCATATTTTAATTAAAATTTTTAAAAAATAGTGAAGAGAGTAGTGTAAATGTATTCTTCCACTGAATAATTGAGAGTAAAAGGACAGGAGCACAACAGAAAAATATGAAATACTGTTTGTTGAATGATCAAAACTGAACACATCACTCCAAGGAGAGAAGGCTTTTTATAAAGGACAGTCCATGGTTTGAAATAAAATTCAGAGTGCCCTTTCCTTCCAAAGCAGCAGTAGTGTATGTGCTGGAAGCAAAGCTTTTAGATTTTGGAAAGCCTCCCAGGTTTTCATGTTAGAAATTACCTTCTGGAGAAGAAGAGGGAGAAAACTTTTGCGTATTTTCTTTGTTAGCCATATGGAGGACAGTCTGTAGATTCATTAAGTGCCAGCTCTTCTACCTCCACTGTTGAAAAATATCAAAATCGACTTTATTAAGGATGACCATTTTCCTCAGCATGGTCCTGGGTGTTGCCTGGAGGACTTAGTGTCATCAAAACAGTGGAGATCTTTGATGAGAGAGGGACCAGCACCATGACCACACCTACCCAGCCTGTTTCTTCCTGTGCCCCAGGGCAGCAATGCTCTGAGAGTGCTGCTGAATGCTTCACTTTCCAACAGGCTGGTTAGAACAACGTTTCCCTGAGTGTTTGTTGTCAGAATTGTTTCTTTGTGAAACTTAATAGAAATATTCTTTTTGCATATTTTGTTCCTGATACAAACCTGAATTTACTTGGTTATGTTGGTTGGGAGTAGAAAGTACACAGGTTCTCAACTCAGCTCTGAGGTTTTTGACCAACACCATCCTGCAGCTTTTGCACGATTAAGGAATAGAATGTAAATTCCAGATGAACAACACAGCCATATTCTTTATAGCTAGAAGCTTCCAAGTAAAACCTCAATGTCCATTTCTTAATTTCTTTACTATTATTTTTGCATGATAGAAGCACTCATTGGGGATAGATTGAATCATTAAGCTGCAATATTTGAATGTTCCTGCTTTGTTCTTGCTGCCCAGGTATGTGGGAAACCTTCCACGAATATTTGACTACTCCCCTCTCGATCCAACACAAGATTTCAACACTCAGATGTAAGTGACATTTCTCAGTTATTTACTTGGTCAGGTTAAATAGAATCTAAATGATTTAATGGCAGAGCAAAAGAACACCTTTTCATGAGCTCAGAAGTGAGATATGGCACAGGGAGAATGAGAAGATTTGACCACTTAGTTGCAGTTGTAATGATGGTTCGTCAAGGAGTCAAAGCAGTAAACTTAATTTTTTTTTGCTTGAAATAAGTCTCCTTTTCTGTTTTTCTCACATACTTGTTTCCTCTCCATCACTTTCTTCCTTACAGGGCTAAACTGGGACACGGTCTCCTTTCAGGCCAATACTCTAAGCCTCCCATGAAATCTGAGCTTATTGAGCAGGTGATGAAAGAAGAACACAAGGTATTTGCCTGAGTTTGTACAGCCTGGTAACTAGGTAAAAGTGATATCCTGAGAAAAGGGAACAGGTGCTGGGCATTGAGGAACACATGTGGACCCAGCATGGATGGGATGCTTAGCAAGGTGGAATGTGCAGGATACTAAGTCAGGGATAAATTAGTCAGGCACTATTTGTGCAGTGCATCAAAGCAAGCATTGGTTCTGCTGATAAAAGTGTTCTGCTGCTGCAGTGATGAGTGCAAATGTTCACAGAACTTGGAACCAGTGTTTATCTTCTCTGAGGAACAACAACAACAAGTTGTCCAGAGAGTCCTGGAAGTGAACTTCTAAATCCTCTTTAAATTTCAGAAAGAAGAATAAAGAGCTAAAGAATTGTTTCCAGGAAGTGTCTTACAGTATTCCACTTGGTTTCAGGAGAAGCTGTCTAGGTAATGCAAGATTAGGTGGTGCTGGAGGCTTTCATGGAGGTGGAGGAGCCATGCAGAGCCACTGAAGTAATGCATGCTTCTGCCACAGAGGGATGGTGGTGGTTGCCATGGAAATGGATATTTTCCTCTACCTTCATCTATCAATTATTCACGTAGGAATTTCTCCTGAAATCAGAATGTCAATAAGATTTTGGACAGATGAAGCATCTGGGACAGAGTAGTTTGCATGATCTGAAAGTCCTGTGTCTCCTGAATAATTGCTTTGGACAGTGGCTGTTTGCTGTTTTGGAACAGCAAGTGAATCCTGCTTGTTCCCATCAAATAAAGTTCCAGAGTAATCAGCACTCCACTGGGACAAAGGAATAGTGGGACAGATTTCAGCAAACTCCATACATTGAATTATGTGTAGTGACTGACCTGCTTTCCTAAACGTAAGAACAAACATGCAGGATGTGCCTGGAAAATACTGTGCTGGAAGTTCAGGGATCCGAGTCCTTGGAATAAAGCTACACCTTCATGTTCAGCTCAGCAGCCACTGTTAGATGAGATATTGAGAATTTTTAAATGACAGATGGTATAAAACTCTGTCAGGTTGTGCTGGGCATCTGCTGGCACTTAACAGTACTTGTGTTCATTAGTTCAGTTTAATGAAGCTGAAGTTACATGCATTAAGTGACTTCCTTATCAAGCAATTCATAGCATATATAAGGATTTGAAACAGACTTTACAGCTTTTGTTGCTTGTTGTATTGATGATTTATTTATTAAAAAAATCAGGTATAGATATTTTATCTATTCCTTCACTCTTGGAATACAAATCTGTGTTTTTTTCAGGTTGAGGATGTTTTTTTTTGTTTGCATAGCATTTTAGGTCTTAAATGTTTTTAAGAGCTTCTGCTTTGTGTCTATAATATTAATTATTCATTTTACTTTTATTCCTTTCCTTTTTTTCCCCCTTCTACATGCAAAGAAGTTCTCAATCTTTCTGAGCCTTTGGAATTCATCCAAAGTTTTGGGGAGTTGTTGCCTGTAAAAGCATTCATATGAGATCTGCAGTGGTCCAGCACAATCTATATTTAGCTAAACTGTTTTGCAACTGTTGATGGGGAAAGTATGCCAGGTATTCTGTAAATATTCGTGGTGCTGTGGAGTTGAAATTTTTCACCACAGAAGTTTAGCCTGGAAATGGCAGCATTTTTCTTGGACCCACTTTAGGATTAAAAAGAGGCTGAATGCCTAAAGGGTCATTAGCCAGGAGTTGCTTTTCTGCTTAGAGCTTTAACATTTCTTCTGTTGGTTTTTTTTTTTTTTTTCCTTTTTTTTGTCCTTGAGGATTCAGTCCTCTTTTGCAGACTGTCACACATGGCAAGTTTCTCTTCTTCCTGCTCGAGTGGCTGAGTACAAAGTCTATAGGTGGAAGCAAGGCTTGATTCCAAACTCACTTCATTATACAGCAGGGCAAGTGTGCCACATTCTTGCTTCTGGCAGAGGAAGAAGCCTGGGATATTGTAATGTGAGCTGCTTTATGCATTTCTCTCCCCAGTCCTAGTTTTGATGGAAGGCAGTTGAGGACACTGAAGCAATACATAACCCAGGATGCAGAAATCCCTAGAACATCTCTTGGTCCAAGCAATACTGAGACTCTGTCTCTTGATGGGGGCCTTTAAGGTTCATCTTGGCCTCATGTGGTTGATGGTGTACTGCCAAAAATTGAAAAAGCATTAAAACTGAGAATCTGCTTCTGATTTCAGTGGGTCTGGGAATACTGTACCCTGGTAAAACAAAGAAAAAAATTTTGCTCTTCTAGTGTGTTTTTTATATGGCCTCCATTTCATGCTGCTTTTTCTATTTTTATATTCATAAGATAGTGCAAGTGTAGTAAGGAATGAGATTGGCTGAGTTTTTAACAGCCTCTGAGAGCTCCTAAAGGTTATATTTTTACTTGGATTGTCTAGAAAATTATTTGGTTTCATGAATGGTGAGGGCACATCTGAGTAAAATATTCTGACCCCTTCAAAAATGTTATTTAAAAGGCATGATAGCTAGTGTTGTCTTGAGGATCCGGAATGGTTGGGGAGGTTCTTAGAGTGGTATAAAGGATTGGAAAGTCAAAACTAGGACTCTCTTGGAAGCTGGAGATTTTCTAATTTAGAGCAGTTCCCTCCTGGTGTAACTGAATGGCCAAAGGCAGTAAGTTATGGTTTTTTGACATGACCAACACCTGCAAATTGCAAATTCATGTCTGCTCTTAACAACCCGCCTGGGAACGCATGCTGCCCACATTAGTTGTTCTCTGCTTGATTCTGTACAGCGCTCTGGAAAGGTTTTGTCCTGAGGAAAGCTGCCAGCTGATGCACCAAAGTGCTTCAACGTTCTGGCACAGGGTTCTGAAAGCAATATCAGATGTTAAAAAACAATGTAGGCTTTCAGCCTTTCTGAAAACTACTAGCCTTTAAAAACCTCCAGTAATCTCTTTAAAATGCCAAATGCCAAAGGACAGGTAGAGTGAGTGCTGTAGGAACTAAGACATAAAACATATTTTAAACCCCCCAAGTCATGTTTCAGGACCCTTCCCGTTTTTATTACAACGGGAAGCTTGGTGAAATGGAACCTATCATTCCTCCAGTGCCAGAAATGGGCCACAGATAGATCTAGTGGAGTAACTTAGAGATATTTGGTCCATGATTGAATAAAAATCCCTTTTTAAAATGTTTTTCTCTCTTTTATTTAGCCTCAACACAATGGAATATCTCCTCGAATGTTCAAGGCTTTTATAAGTAAAGGCCACCCAGAATTTTCTTCTAATAGACAACAAGACGCACAGGAATTTTTCCTACATCTTATAAATCTAGTAGAGGTGAGAAAATCTGAATTAATGCTTCTTTTTCTGGTTATATTAGACAATGAAGGCAAAACTGTTACATGAGCAGCTCATTTTTTACTTGCACTATTTTTAGCCTTAGATATGTAGAAGATGGGACTAATTTAAATGTATTTTGTTTTAGAAACATTTGCTTCTTTAATTCTTCCTCTTCTTTACTTCAGACTCTTGCATGACCATGAACAGGGCCAGTGATGCTGCTAAAAAATATAGGGAGGTCAAGCATCACTGTGCAGGCTATAAGTTTTATAAACATATATGACCTTTTAAATTGCTGTTCTTGTTTACCATACTGAAGTCTGTCATGGAATGTTAATGAATTGGGTATTATGATTATTATTGTTATTGTTCCAAATTCACATAATTGTTGGGAGCGAATTAATTACCCTGTCCAGCTGTTTTACAAATCCCAGCTGTATTTCATTGAATCATGGGAGGAAGGATTCCCCTGCTGAAAGCAGAGTGGCTGTTTGTCAGTTGACTATTTCTGTACAAAGCTTTAGTTCCACCAAGCTCCAGCTCAGTTCTGTGTGTGAAGGAATCACACTGTGAATTTTAATGCTGTCTTTCTGAAAAGGAATGTACAGATACATGCAGTTTTGATGTAAAGCATTTCTTGTCTACCCTTCCTCCCTCGTTTTCCCATTTTCCCCGAGAATCGAGGGTGTTTATTCATGTGTTCAGTCTCTAGATGGAGTTACTCCCATTTGTATGCATAATGTTCCACATCCCTAAATGCATGTACTGATTATGGGGTGGTTAGAAGACACTTTTCTGTGTCTTGCCTGATAACAGACATTAACATGAACAACAAAGAGGAGGTGTATTATTTGCATGACATTCCCATCTGGATAATGAACCACAAGTTGCTTGTTCTGTTTCAGTGCATATTCAGAGAGGTGGGAGCTACTCTGTTTGCTGAGAGGATGCTCCATGTTATTATTTATCTGAGCTCTCTGTCTTTACTGTAACTTGCCACCTTCCTACCTTCTTCTGTTCACCTTGACTCAGTCAGGTTCTTTGGGTACATACCCTGCAAGTTCCTGTGTGTAGAAAGATGCTGCTGTAGATGCAGAAATTGTGGACTTCAGTGGTTTGCTCTGAGTGCCACAGCGCTGCATCCAGTCCAGTGCAAGCTGAGCTGCCAGATCGGTGTCTTCGTGCTTGCCTTAAAACAACCAGCAGCCTTTGGGTTTTCTGGCCATTTCAGTGATGGCCACAGAAGTGATTTGGTCTCATGCTCCTTTCAGAGGAACCCTGTGGGTTCAGAAAACCCCAGTGATGTTTTCCGGTTCCTGGTGGAGGAGCGCACGCAGTGCTGCCAGTCCAGGAAGGTGCGCTACACGGAGAGGGTGGACTACATCATGCAGTTACCTGTGGCCATGGAGGCAGCCACAAACAAAGGTAAAGGAACAAACTGCTCTCTTTGACCCAGGGGCGTGCCACATTGTGCCCAGAGATCCCCACCAGCACTGAATCTCCTTTGTCCTGGACAGTGAAACACTTTGTGAAAACCTCTTCATTATAAAAAAGGAACAGAACATACTAATGAATATCTTTTAAAAACACACCCAAAAAAAGCAAAACAAAACAACCAAAAACCCAAATCTGCTTTCTGTTCTTTAGCAGCAGATTATAAGATCTAATAGGGTGATAGAGAATAAGGGTGTAAGATAGTTTGTCATCTATAAATCCAAAACACAATTTGGATGTTCTGGGCTTTATGGGAGGAGGGAGGGAGGATGAAGTGTTGGATGTTGGTTTAATAAACAGGAGTGTTTTTTCATGCCTGTGAAAAGCACACTTGTTTTTAAAGGAGAAAATAGTCGAGGAGGTTTGAAGACTTGGAGCAGGAGGGAGGCACTGACAAGTTGTGGTTGCCCCTGCAATCAGTGGTGAAGAGCCTTGCAGAATGACATAATAAATGTATGCTTGAGCTAGAAGTGAATAGGACATCACAGAAACATGAAGGGAGATGTGCCTCTGATTTCCTACATAATCTGAACATTTAAAATATTTTAAAACCAGAAGGATCTATTTTGATTGTTTGATGAGATCCTATGAAATCCCACAAGGCAGAGAATTTCTACCTACTTTTAACCTAGCCCACAACTCCTTGCATTGTACAAGAAGTTTAGGAGAACTTTGCATTCTTTGTTCATCAGTTTCAGTGATGACTCTGTTGCTTATAAAAGAACATGTTATTTCCAGGTAATGACTCAGGAGTCAGATTAATTTGTGAATTTACTGTATGGCACTGCTCAGCTTGCCAGTGTCAAGACTTTTTCTAGGTCATACATAATCTTGGCCTGCCTAAAAAGTCAGATGACACAGATAGACAGCAATGACTTTCCAACTCAGATTGAGCTCTGATAAAGTGGGTAGGTGGTGTTACTGTTCACACAGAATTTTAGCTGTCATGGCAAAGTGTTCCTTGCCTGTTGCCTGGTTTTTCTAGTTCTGTGTTTTCACCATGAACAGAAACCTTCAAACAGAGATGTGGCTGTAAGTGTAGCTCCTGACCCCAGTGCAGACAAAAAGATTTGATGTCTAGTTAAAAGCATGTAAAACTTTTATTGCTAAGTAGGTTTTTTCACTTCTAAAACTTGCAAAAATAAGCCTGCTGAGGAACACATAACCATGACAATGTTCATTAGCTAGTGTTGTGTGTATTTCTCAGATGAATTAATTGCCTATGAATTGAAGAGGCGAGAAGCAGAAGCTGCAAGGAGACCTCTGCCAGAGCTGGTCCGTGCCAAGATCCCATTTAGTGCATGTCTGCAGGCCTTTTCTGAACCAAGCAATGTGGAGGATTTTTGGAGCAGTGCCCTTCAAGCAAAATCTGCGGGAGTTAAGTAAGTGTGTGTCTGGCTCCCCATTAGAAACTGTGCTCAGTGCTTATCTTGCTACCTGGACATGGTGCAGAGAGAAACCCAGAAATGCACAGTGAGCTCTGGCATCACATCACTGTTGGGGTTCATCACTCTGATGTGCAGATCAAGCCTTGCAAGAGTTGTAATGATGAGTTGAGTGGGAAATAAGTTGTTCTCAATGGTCAGACTCCAAGAGTTGATGCAGTCTAGTAGTTGAGAGCTTTAAACTTAGGTGCTTGTAGGGTCGGATCCTGTGTGTCAGCCAGTGACAGCTCATCTCAGTGGGCATGAGGTACTGAGATCTGTGCTGCTGGGGATTCTGTTGCCTGATTTCAATGAATTGTGTTTCTTGTTTGTCCCAGGACTTCCCGTTTTGCTTCGTTTCCTGAGTACTTAGTGGTGCAGATAAAGAAATTCACTTTTGGCCTTGACTGGATACCCAAAAAGCTTGGTATGTACTTATTTTATTTACCTTTCTATCCAAGATAATCAATAAGATGTGCACACTATAATGAGGACCTGACTCAAGTCTTTAGGTTTGTACTGTGAAGATCCTAATTGAATCTTCTTTCCTTTTATGACAAAGTAAACCAATCCATCAGCTCTGTGGAGTTAAAACACAGTTTCATGTCGTCTGAGCTAGTCAAATTGTGCTTTAGTGTTCCAAATTCCACAAAGAACTCTTTCCAGAAGGAGAATCCTGGCTGTTCCTGTGCCTTGAGTACCAGAGTCCCCTCTCTGAAGGGGTAGGTTGCACCATAAGGTCGTTTTGCTGGCTGCAGAAGCTTAGCCCATTTCTCTGCTTTTGTAGATGTTTCTATAGACATGCCAGATTTCCTGGATATCAGCCACCTTCGGGCCAGGGGGCTCCAGCCAGGAGAAGAGGAACTCCCAGACATTGCTCCTCCCATTGTCATTCCTGATGACCCAAAAGGTATTTGCTGACTTACTCTTCCCTTTCCTTTTAGCACACAGGGATTGTCTTTAATCTTCACCATTGGGAGCTATGAACAAAAAACTAGCTCTGTATTTCTGTAACTGAAGATTGTTACAACACCCCACAGACTTTTTTTCTCCCTACTGGACAACCCTAGTTCTTCTAGCTTTTCTGTTTTTGGGATTTATTGTAGAATCACAGACTGTTTTGGGTGGGAAGGGATCTTAAAAGATCATCTAGTTCCAACCCCCTTGCCATGGGTAGGGACACCTTTCCCTAGGAGGTTTGATAATTGATGTTGCTGTCCTGGACTCTCTCCAGTGAACCTTCAGTGCCTGCCCATGACTCCCTTGGAGTAAAGTCACTGTGCACTTGCCAGGTCCAGCACAGTACAACAATACTTAAGACACAAAAGACTACGGTTTAAGATAACAACTTTCCAGGCATTGACTAAGACTCTAAATTTTATTCATTTTTAAAATACAAGAACTGTTAGGCCCAGCAGCTGTGCCTGCATGCACAGTCCTCTTCTCTGGATGTACATGGGTTGCACAGCCCATTGAAAAAAGCTCTGTGTCAAGAAGATGATGGCAAACAGCTGACTATAGTAATTGTAGAGCAGAAAGAAGGAGGAGTGATTAACATGCTATGCTGCATTTTTTTTTTCTTAAATACTGTTTCTTTTATGCTAAAGTTCAGAAAAAAAGAATATTAAATATCCTCCTTCTTTATTCCCTGGGTTTCCCTGGAGAATAAAATGGTTTGTAGCAAGTAAAATCATGTTTTTATGGTGTGACCTTAGACCCAGGGGGTTACACTTTCCTCCAGACGACTGAAGTTTGACTGCCTCAGCATTTAATATGAAGACAGTAATGCAACTGCTCTCATGACATGATTGCCCCATTTGCTTGGATATTTATGACAATGGTGGCATAATACCATGCTGTATGTATGTGAAAGGCAGCTACTACCTGAAATTGTGTGCAGAGCAAGGATATGACAAAATTCAATTCTCTAAAGGTTTTAATTTCACCCCTTATCTATATAAGTTCCTCACAAAGGCCTATTCCTTCTTACCCTCTTGCTGAATGGACTGACCTAGTTTTAGTGTAAATGCATGGGTGATGGTACTTTATTTTTAACAGATTCTTGCTTAGGTCAGCCATCAGCTTTATTTCCTGCTGGTTTATAGTACCAGTGACACTTTGCTCTGAACTGAGTTAGGGAAAAAAATCACTGAGCAGAAACATCCCTGCTCTAATTCATGGCAAAAACATCAGGGAAGTAAGGATGAAACTGCCCTGTCTCCATGAGGTCAAATATTTCTGCGAGTTTAAAAATATGGAATTGTTTTACCCATATGGATCTACTTAGCCTTCATATAAGTCCTTCTCCCTGTTTTTTTCCCATTGTTAATTTTCAGATCGCATGACGAACCATTTCGTGGAGTGTACGTATCTCATTTTTCTACTGCTTAAAAAATTGTTATGCTTTGGGTAAGCTAGTGGCTTCTCTCTCCTCAAAGAGATGCATGAAGCCTTGCCCTGCATGCTTACAAACAAAAGCTGATTTCTGTTTTTGTTCAATGTTTACTTCCATATGTGCAGGACTCTCTTAAGGTGTCAGTGTAGCCAGAATATGAGCTGCTCCTCTACCTGCTGCTCCTCAGGAGGCTCTTGCAGTTCTGAGGGTCACAAACACTTGGTCCTGGCTCCCTCTGGACTCTGACCTCATGTAAAGCTGTCAGACACTGTCATTCAGAGGCTGCCAGATCTGGCAGCTGTTATTTCTCTAACCTGCAAGATCCTGCCTCTGAGATATGCTTGGTTTTGGCTGCCATCTCTAGCTGAGCTCAGCACCTGACTTCCTCACCCCTTGAAATCCACTGCTGAGTTTTTCTAAAATAAATAAAGTCCCATAGGAATTCATCAAGACTTAATGATATATGTGGGGATCTATGTTTCTACTGAGACAAAAGATTATCAGTAACTCCAGAACAACTGCTGTAATGCTTTGTACAAGGCTGTTTTCTGATGGCTGTGGGTTTATTGAAGTACTAAACCAAATCCGAGCCATATGTACTGTAATATATGGCACCATGAGTAACAATAAGAAATATACAATGGGTGAAATTAGACTTTCATATCTTAGAAGGTCCTTTCTTGTAGCCCTAGATATTGATGAGTCTTCAGTTATGCAGCTGGCAGAGATGGGCTTTCCTTTGGAAGCATGTCGGAAAGCTGTGTACTACACAGGCAACCTGGGTGCTGAAGTTGCTTTCAACTGGATCATTGCACACATGGAAGAACCAGGTCAGTGATTGGAAGGTGTAAGTTAAACTCAGCTCCTGGTTGTGGATTTTGGCAGTCAGTAGAAATTTTATGATGTGTGACAGAGAAACAACGGCCCCCCTTCCCCACCTGGGAAACCTGGAGGTGTGAGTGAATTTTCCTAAGCTGCTCCTGGGATGTGCAGATCTTGACCATTATGTGGTATCCTCTGCCTAGAAGAAGACAACAAACTAAGCTCCACCAGAAGTCCTGTCCTCACCACTGGTGTGGGCCAGCTCTGTTTCCACCCTTTGGCTAGGTCCGTGCTGCTAAGGGGGAAGCTGACTTGGGACTAAGTGTAAGTACAAAGAATCCTGTGGTCTGGATGCTTTTCTTCCATATCAGCCTTCTCTAGCTCAGGCTGGAGCATTCATGCCATACTTGGGCTGTCTAGTGATGGACAGGGCTGCTAGATGTTCTCCACTTCCTGTGTTTTCATCCATGCAAAGTTTAGACTCATGATTCAGCACTGAGTGCACCTGAGTACTCCCTTGCCAGAAAACTCCAGATTTGGTCGAATTCATGCTTCACCATGGGCTTTTGTGATGCTTGTGTAAATGGGGAATGAGTTCCACTTGGGCTTAGCTGACATTTTCAGATATGGAGTCAGTTCATTTTACATCTGTGCACTGAGTTGTCTATTATCCTGATGCCATCATTGCTTCCATACCAATCTTTGCTGCTTTCCTGCAGTTGTTTCACTTCTGCAACATGCCGAGTTATTCCAGTCTGCTCAGTATGACCATGTGCACCTGGATATTTTGTAAAGTGCACATTCATTTTGTTGTTTTTAAGGCTTTCCACACATCTAAGTCTGAATTTAGATGCCAGTGAAATGAACTTATATTGATTTCAGGACTGCTTTTGAGGTGTGTGTGTTGTTTGTTTGTGTTTGTTGTTGACTTTCCAGTTCAGTGAGGCAAAAGCAGGAACTGATGAACGTTTGTTTGTTCCAGACTTTGCTGAGCCATTGGTCATACCTGCATTTGGAGAAGTTGCTTCCAGTGGGGCAGCTGCTTTAGGAGCTGTAGGGCTGGATAACCAGCCTCCTGAAGAGATGGTGGCAATTATCATTTCCATGGGATTCCAGAGGAATCTAGCGATTCAGGCACTGAAGGCAACAGTGAGTTTGTGGGTTATTGGTAGCACTGGGGTTTTGTTTCATGTTCTGTGCTTTGTGCATGCACGTGCTCAGATGCCTTTGAAATGTGTCTAAAAATCCAGTTAGTGGATGATGAGCCTGGAACTATCCTGGCAAAGTGTGGGATGCCTGACTTCTCTGGGGTGGGCAAGGTGGTTTGTGTGTTTCACTGGAATGGTAAAGTGTGGAAGACAGTGAAGAAAACTTGCCTGCTTTTACTACTTGCTGAAAAATAACCTGGATGCCTAGAGACTGTGTGTCTGCAAGACGAGAAGATGGGGCAGTGGGTCTTAGTTGTGGGATTATTTCTTTTCCATCTGTCCAGCTTTTGCAGACTGCTTGCTGAATACTATTTTCCAGGGAGGCAGAGGTATCTTACAAGTTTTAAGTGCTGTTAACACGATCCTTACTCTGTTCAAAGGCTGATGAGTGGCAGCATGATGTTAGAGAGTGTATTAAAGGCTGCTCTTTTTGTTGTTTGACTGGCAGAACAATAACTTGGAGCGTGCACTGGAGTGGATCTTCAGCCACCCTGACCCTGAGGAAGAGAGTGACCCTGCTTTGGACACGATGGATATGGAGAACCATGCTAATGCCAATATCCTTGCAGAGACAGGGTCAGAGGGACCCAGGATCAAAGATGGGCCTGGAAGTAAGTTCTGCTTCAGCTTAGACCTGGCTGTCATTTTGTTGTGTCACACCCACCACGTTCATAGAGTTCTTTCCTGTTTTGAAAGTAGTTATTGTGGGGTTTTTTTGGACATGATCCAGACAATTTACTTCCAGTCTTGTTTCTGGGGCTGAATCCAGCTCTGTGGGCTGCTGAGTTCTGTGGGCTGTGTTTGTTCAGAAAACTCTTTCCTTGGACTCACTGAATAACCCAAGTCCAAAGTTTCTTGCTACCAGAGCATTTAAGCCTCTCCTGGCCTAGGTTTACTTTTTGTTCTGTTACTATAAGATAAAAAGACAAAGAAAAGCTAGAATGTTTAAATCTTCAGAGGCTGAGCATCCTAAAGACAACACTGCTGTTACAGACCACCTGAGTTTCTGTCCTCCTGTGGTCTGCTGGGCAATTTGATAGTCCCTTCAACCAACTTCCTTATTCACAATAGGACAGGTATAGTCGGTGTCCTGCATGTTTTGGTTTCTTTTGGTTGAGATTCTCTGTCATCCTGCTGCTAAATAAACCACAAGATGGGGCTGATGTACAGCAGGCAAAGTTGAGAAGTAAGCAAAGAACCTCCTGGGAGTGTCACAGCACTGGGGTACAAAAACTCAGTGGCAGTGCTAAGGATATCAGAAAGCTTTTTGAAGGGTCTTTGGTGACCAGTTCTAATAACTGTAGTATGTTTTAAACTTCTACCTCTGATTTTGAATGTAAAGGTCTTAGGAAAAAAATTAACAGACAAATTGATTTCTCTGTCTGTGGTTGCTACTGTTATATTAACAACACCAACCTTAAGTCCTTTGGAGACATAGGAAACATTGATTATTGTTAGGTTAACAAAACCCCCAAACCTGGAATAATTATTTTTTGTGGTACTTAGCCTTTATAGACTGAGACCCTTTACTGAGAGCCTGAAATCCTGATAACCAACATGATTCTGTAAAATGGCTCCAGAAAGCCCTCTCCACCAAAATCCAGGCCCACGTCCTTATGCAATATCCTGAAAGAAGGTACCCTTTTGCTTTTAGTGCTAATTCGGGTGAATGGCATGAATGGGTGGGGATCAAGAACCAGTGCTGAGTTCTCCAGAGACTTTAAGCACAAAAATTGTCCTTGTGTTCAAGGAAGAGCTTTCTTTCCTGTCCTCTCTTTTATGGGCTGCTGAAATACAAACTTCTGGGTTGTTTTGATTGATAGGGGGTCTGTGATCACATGTATAGACATAGCTAATTTGTGTGCAGAATGAACTCCCTGTTTGGCACTTTCTGTGGTGCCCTCTGTGAATTGGGATTGAATCTTCTGGTTTTTTTCCTAGTAGGGGCTGTGATCACAGCCCTGCTGTATGTGCACAGGTCTGTGTGGGTTTGATTTGGATTGGTTTGATGTTTGACAGTGAATCTGACCACTACTTAAATTGGGAACATGCTCCAGTGTTAACAGAAACTGAGTTTGGGCATGCAGAGTCCGAGCTAGGAGTGCTTAGCTGCTTCTCCATTATTAGAAAGAACACCTCCCCTGGAGTCATACTGCAGCGTTAGCAGTAGAAGACTCAGGGTGCCATTTATATTTCCTAAAACAGGATATGAGCTGTTTGGGTTCATCAGCCACATGGGAACATCCACAATGAGTGGCCACTACGTTTGTCATCTCAGAAAGGAAGGAAGGTGAGTGCAGCTGGGAGAGACACATGGGATGAGCAAGTGTTTGATTTGAAGCATCTGTACAGAGCAGGGCGTGCTCCTGGCAGACAACACGGGCTGTTACCATCTGTAGTTTTCCCACCAAAAGAATGAAAATTGTCACAGATGTGATGAGTCAGTTCTGATCCCACTGAAGTCTGTGGTGAAGTGTACCACTGGCTCTCCTGTGCTTGCCATTCCAAATCTCTGTTCAATTTGGGGCATTGGTTCTGCATCTGGCGTAGTTCATCTGAGCTCTCCCCAACTTCCTTTTGTTGCCCATCAATAGAAACCTGTGGCACTATGGGCTGATACTGGTGTTGCTGGTGCTGTGGTGCTGATCTTGGCTGTGATGTTTTATATGCTGCCATTATTTGACATTGGGAATCCCTGATTTTCCTTCATTTGGGCTGTAACTACACATGCCTCTGCACATCCCTCCTCCTTTTCAATTCCTCACTCTGCCAGTAAACCTGGTTCGGCTGTTTCTCTGATCCTTTGTTCTCGTTGCAATGCCTAATTTTAGATTTTAAGCTCTTTGAAGTTTGGGTCTGAGAAGTCCCTGATAAACCTGTGATGATTTTTATACACATGGAATGTAATCAATCCTGTTTTCCTTTCAGATGGGTGATCTACAACGACCTTAGAGTCTGTGCCTCAGAACGACCTCCCAAAGACCTGGGCTACATTTATTTTTACCACAGGATACCAAGTTAGGCCTCAAATCTACCACCTGGCCTTAAGAAGCCATAAGCCTTTTTAACCTGCCCAAAAAAGCGTACAGTAAAAATCTAAACCCAACAAAAGACCCCTAACCCTTGGACTGCCAAAAAGCAAAGGAAAACATGGGATGTTTATAGTGTATTTAAAAACAATCATTTGATGCCGCCTTAAGTGTTAGACGGAAGATTTCTATTAGGTGCTGTATAGGACATTGTTTTAAATTTATACACCTTACAGGCCATGTGGATTTCTGGTGGAGTTTGCAGCTAGTGTGTGGAGAATATGGAAGCTTCAGTGTTGAGCAAAAATAGCCCAGTTCAGCCCAGCTCCTGCCTGTTCTGTCCGTGCATCCTTTGAAGACCACAAACAAATCTTTGGTAACTGGGAGCCAGTGCTTCCATCCAGAGTCAGACCACTTAGAGAAATCATTTGAAAGGAGGGGGTTTGTGGCTGTTCTTCAAAGCAGAATGTCTTATTTCAGAGATTGTTCTCAGCGCAGTGAGAAAGGCCAGCTGAAGTTGTATCTGTTGGAATTCAGTGGTACAGTATCTTGATTTCACTTTTCCACACATAAGCCTAAAAGACTAATGGAGACAGGAGCAACCTCCTGTCAGTGCCCTGTACATTTTTTGCCAAAGAGAAATTTTATTTTTGCAGACATAGTTTTCTTCATCTTCATTTGAATGTTCATTTTGTAAGTTCTTCCAACAGATTCAGGATTACAGATGGCTAAAAGCAGCAGAATTTCTGACTATGAAATTAAATGCACACCCTCAGGAAAGGCAAGGGTATTATTTAAATTTTGTTTACTTATGGGGGAGGTAAAGAAGGATTTAATGTCCTATTATATTTATGTCAAGGAAATTTGTATCTAGACCACTCATATTCCATCTGAAATCAACTTCCTGACAAAGTACTTGCAGTGCAATCCTGCTTTCTGCTAAAGATTGCTTAAATACTGACTTTCATATCTGAATGGAGGAAATTGCTTAGTAAGTTTTCTGATTTATTGATTTACCCCTCTCTCCCTCCCTTAAAAAACCAAACCAAACCAACCCAACAACAACCAAAAAGAACAAAAAACAAACAACAAAAAACCCCCTTGAACTGATACTTCCGCTTCCTTTAAACTTGCAAATGCACCAATAATCTGATCTCTTCAACAGACACCTTCTAAAAGGTGTTTGATATCTCTGGCAGGGATGATGGGGTGGGTCGGCAGGGGCTGGCCTTTCCTATCTTTTTTTTTTTTTTTTGGTGTTATTTAAGTGTTTTTCACAGGTGAGAATACATATGTGGGTTTTAAAATTATATTTGAAAACACTCATTCTAGAAAAATTACAATGGTGAGTGCAAAACCTTTAATGATTCTGAAAAAAAGAACAAACCCAAAGGTTCACAGTGTTGGACACTGCTTAGAGGCTGTTGCTGGAGTTGCCTTGTACAAAGTTACCAAGCCTTCAAAATAAATTCCAGCAGTCAAAAAAAAAAAAAAATCCCTTTTTGCAGAGTGCAGAAGAGCCAGAGAGGTGTCATTACATTTTCTCTGCAGTTAGTGCCTGCAAGTTTAATAGCAAAATTCAGGCAGCTACACACTACAGAAGAGAACCCAAATTAAACACCTGGTTATGAGAAGGGCATTTTAGTTTTCGCAGTGTCTGGGGAAAAATAATTCTCCCTCTGGTCATAAAGCCTCACACAGAGCCAAAAAATACTGTTGATATTTTAATCAGGTTTTGATCTTAAAATATTGTGAGAGAAATTCCAGTGCAATAATTCTGTAGAGTGTAAAGGTGTGTGATTGCTGGGAAAACTCCCTGCACTTAGTGCTCTTATTGACACATTAGTGCAGTGTCCTAGAACATTAATAAGTGGCCCCTGTGAGATTCAGCTGCCTTGTAATTATTGAGCCACCAGTTCTGGATGAAATAAAAGCTGCCAGTAATTTCTTTCCTTCTTCCAGATTTTGGATATTTGAGGACTTCACCAGAAAGTGGCAGGTTTGAAAATGGGATCAGCAAATTATGCAGTGATACATCTTCTATTTAAAGTGAAAGAGCAAAACTTCTGCATATCTGTGTGTTTTTTCATTCTGGCAGTAGAAAAGGGAGAAAAGGCCTTTTTTTCCCCCCCTTCCTTTAGTTTTTAAATTTTTTTTTTAATTCCCAAGTATATTCCAAGGAAGTTCAACACAACAGCTTCCCTCTTGCCTCGTGAACTTAAAGGGCTGTTTATAAACTACCAAGATCTGGTGGCTGCCACCTTTTTAATTAGAAATGTTGGGTAAATAAAGGCCAACAGAGTAACTCCCATATTCATTATCCAACTGGGAGCATGGCTGGTCTCCTAGGATCAAGGATGGAGCTGGAATCTCGCAGACTATTTGGTGCATCCCAGAATTGTGGTGGCTGTGGAGCTGCCTGGTCTCAGGAGGCACACTTGGAAGGTGATAAACTGGAAGTGGTGGAGGAAAGGGGAGGGCCCTTGGCTGGCTGTGGTGAGTGAATTGGAGCAACTCAGATCCTGGAGTTCTTTTCTGTTCATCACTTTTGTGTTTTTCCTGCCCAAACCAAAGTTAGTCAGGAGTGCAGGGAACAGCTTAGGGGAAAGGATTACAGGTTTTCTAAAATTTAGCAGTTAAAAATATGTTAGAAGTTCTTCAGTCAGGTGCTTGAGGAATTACTTTATTCTCTCCCAAAACAGTGGCCTCCTCCTTTTTTCAAGTGACTGGTTAAGCCTTCTCCCTTTTGTGATGGGTTTTGTGTGAAGAGCATCACGGACCTGGAGGAGCAGGGTGTCAACTCCTGACTCCTCAGCCTAATGTGGGGGAGAGGAGTTTTGGTGGCTTTTGGTTTTTTTTAGACTTCAGCATTGCAGAAGCCCCACTCAAACAGACTGTACAGAAGAGATGACTGATCTGCCAGGCTGTGCCTGCTACAATCTGAATGTGCTGAATCGTGCCAGGTCTCAGGGCACAGCCTGGGCACACTCCCTGTGTCTGGGTGCTGGACGAGCTTCTGGGTGAGCTGGGAGCTTCTTGACAAAAAAAAAATGGAGGAAGAAGAATCACTGGGAGCTGTTTGAGACAATCTAACCTGAGAATTATTGCAAGCCAGGACCTGGCAGTAAATAATGCTCTTATTTCTCAGACTTATTTTTACTTTTTTGTATAATACATTTAGGTTAGGAGATAGGAAGGAAGAAAAACTGAACAACTTCTCCTTGATTTCCTCTTCTCCTCTCATTCCTGGCAGCATGCTGGATCCAGTAGACTCCTCATTCTGAGTCACAATCTCCAGTCTCCAAAACACATGTAGACACAAACTCCTATTTAATCTTCCTAGCTAAAATGTAATTAGGATAAAAATTAATTTATTCAGAACTGTGGTTTTAAAACAAATGTAGATGTTCCTGAACTCCAATCACTTGTAACTCTACTGGGTTCAGTGCCATTAACTCTGACTGACTGGTGTAAGTGAAACCACCATCAGCCCAGTTCTTTGACTCAGGCAGCCTCCACCAGGTCACAGCACACATTCAGAATGTGGATGCATCCAGAGCTCATTAGATTTCTTTAGAAACCTCTCCAATTGATTCCTGTTGTTCTCCATCCTGGCAGCAGCCATTTTTATCCTCTTTGCTGTTTTCATGCATTGGAAGTCTATGCAAAATATGTAACTGGACATTTTATTGTTTTCCCTGTCGCCCTTCCTACCTTAATGGCTGAGACTGGTGTCTGATTTCTACTCACTCTTCAGTGGTTTTACTGTTGTATCCTGGAAGTGTCTGTCCTGGTTTACTTTGCACCATTCAGAGTTGTTTGCTTGAAGCACTGTTAACTTTCTGGAGAGTATTTGTCTGAGATGAGAAAGGCTGTGAATGACATTGTTGCAACTGTTTTAAATTAAAAAGAAATATTCTCACATCTGGTGACTGTGTGGATTCTTGCTTCTTTATTCCTGTCTGAAGAGGAACAGACAGAATGTGTTTTGATGCTGCCTCTCACTCTTTGTGGTTACGTTTGGTGTTTTACTTGAAAAACCCCTGCCATAGGGAACAGAGAGGTTTGTGAGAGTCTTGATTTCTTGTGACTCTTGGCATTTCTGTGGATTTAAAAGAAGTAAAATCCCCGAGCCCTGAGTGGTTATACAACACGGCAAAAAATAGAAAACAGGTTTTAAGTTAGATTAGTTTATTTGTTTTTAACTTTTAGGCCTGTTGATGTTCTTTGATCACAGGAGTTGGCAGTGTTTGTGTGGAATAGTGCTGTCATTTCACCCCAAATTTCTGCTTTATCACGGTCTGTAATTCCTCATACTCACTTAGAAATTTCTTCTGCTGCTCAATAAAGGAGAAGTCTGTTTTCCTCACGTGTAAGGACTTCACATAGAAATGTGACTATTGGGACTCTGGTAGATGCAAGAATAGGCTGAAAAAGGAAGACTGAGGGATGACAACTTTTTATAGGATCACAGGACCAGCAGCTGGAGGAGAGGTAAGAGGTGAAGCTGCTGGGCTCAGTGACACTTCTTGACATAGAGGTAGAGGACATGTGATGTGTTGAATGATAAGAAATGTAGAGGTGGTTTAGCTTCTGAAGTCTAAACATAATGATCTGTTTTGGTTTCTCTTCTATCACAGATGTCCTTTGTGACCATGGCAACTCAAGACACACTGTTCACACCACTTGTGGCAACTGGAAGAGGTGGGAGAGTGGCTCCCTGTACCAGCTAATGGTCTCTGTTCAGAATTTCCAGGAATTTCCTGTGCCTGCTAGCTTTTGCAGACTGTTTGTGGGAGGCAGTGTTGGATAACTGACAAGTTACCACCCTCTGCTCCCCCTCACTGAAGTGGGAAGTGGCGCCTTTGTGTCCCTCAGGTGTTCCATGAGCTTAACCCGAATAAGGGAAGCACTGACAGCCATGGTGGAAGACAAATGCCATAAAATTATTGAAAACAGTTACTGCGTGACTGACAGCTGTTTGGAGTGGGCGATTATGTTTTCAGATGTCTTTACCAGTGATTTTTGAGCAGTTTTGTATGTGGATTCGGTACTGATGCTTTTCTCCCACTGTCTTTGGCTTTAGGACAACAGTGCTGTGTTCCTGGTCTGGGTTCCTTATGGAGCACACAACTGAAGGATTTTCCTGCTGCTGCTTTGTCAGTGCGTTTGAGCAAAAAGAACTAAACTAACCTTAACATCTGCCAGCAAAGCACACCAATGTCAAGAGCCCACAATTAACTTCATCCTAACCTAAGGGTTAGTGTGGTTTTAGTGTCTGTTCCCTTTTGTTCCTTGGTGGAAGGTTCTGGTTAAAGCCATAGGCAGACAGTTGGTTTTTCTGACAGAGCTTTCCTTCTGCAGGCAAGCCGTGGCTGTGGCTTCTGTTTGTTTTTGTGGAGCAGCCCACATGTCCATGGAGAGAGTGCTGCTTTTTCCATAGCCCCGTGCTGTCACTGTCACAGCCCCTTGCTGGCTGTCAGCTTCCCTGTCCACAGCAGCACACGGGAATTTTTGTCCCTCGTGTCTGTGCTTATGTTGATGTCTCACAGCAAAAACACAAAGTAGGAATGACATCATCCTTGTCAGCACTTTCACCTCATCCCATGAAAGACAGAACTGAAAAACGCTGGGAGCCAACTCCTACGGTGGTATTTGGGAAATTGCTTGAGTAGTGATTTCAGTCACTGCATGTTGGCTTTGGTTTTCATAAAAGCTGCTTTGTGATATTACTGCTTCTGTTTTAATTATTGCATGGTCTTCCGGAAAAATGCTTATCTACTTTTTTCCCATTTTTCCTCCTATGGGCTGTATGTGCAGAACCCTTTGGGCCAGGCCTCAGCTGGTATAAATTCCAGTTGTAAGTATAATTGACCAGCGTGCCGAAATAAAAATCAATTCTAAAAATAACTCTGCCTCAGGGTAACAATGAATTTAGGAAAAATTAGGACAAAAGCATCTTCTGGACTTAGTTTTTAAGCAGAGGAGCATGTTCACTTTGTAAACAATAGGATAGAAAACCTCATTGAAAAAACCCTTTCAGTTGGAGACTTAGATCCCTCCTTTCAGTTCACGTAATTGAAGTCAAGACCATTGTCAAGTTGAAAAGAGATTTTGAAATATTTGAAGCCACAGACAAAGTTTATTTTTAAAACATATTTAAAAATTGCACAGTTATAAATACAGGTAAATAAATACAATTTAATATGTGGAAAAGAACCCAAGGAAGGCATGCTTCCATTACAGTACAAAAATACTACATTAAGTGTGGTGCTCTGCAAATAGTCATCTATGACCTTAATAAATTTAACACATCCAGTATGCACATCATTCTTTTTTGAGGAAATAGATTTTAAACAGCAGTGCAGGGAAACACCAAATTAAAGCATCAGTCAACTATAGGTCTGTGTTTAGTGTTATACACAGCTGATAATGCACTAAGCATACAGAGGCAGAGTTACCTGTAGTAAGAAACTGATCTTTTACCCTGTATGTTCTTACATTCAGATTCTTAATCTGGGTCAATATGAGCCTTTGTAAGGGAATGTAAACATTCAGGTGTCGGGCTGAGCTCCCACCTCGGCAGCGCTGCCAAGCCCTGCCCCTGCACTTCCCCACGGACACCAGGAATTCAGGGAGCACTGGAAGTGTGTGCAGCAGCAGGGCTCTTCAGATGGCCCAGGTGAAAGTATCTGCCAACCCTATAATCACTTCTTTCCTCTATGTTGGCTTAAAAATAAAGCCAAAGGAACTGATGCAAGATTGCAAAGGTTTTCAAACAGTTTACAGCATATAGAAGAAGCCACACAGAATGCCTCTCAAAACTATATAGTTTTATTTTACTCTACATATGTTATACTCTGATATATAAAATATATTTATAAATTTTTTTTATTTTTCTGAATTTACAATAGCTTACTGATATTAAAAAGGCTGTTTAAATTAAAGGTTTAGCCAATGTCGATGGCATTCTGTAAATGTAGAAGGGGAAAAGAGATCAAAGCACATCAAGTCTTGACCATGCAAGCTTGCTCAATGGGCTGTCATATATTGCAAGCATTTGTAAAGTTACAGCATATTTTAGGAAAATTTAGATTCCTTCTGTCTCTTTCCCTCCCCTTTGTGGGCTGAGGCTCTGAAACTTCCCATGGATTCTCTGACATGCCTGTGTTTCATTTTGCCTGCATTTGTTCAAATGATGTCTTCATGCATGGCACTCCTGTCCTCTGATTTATTTCACCAGTCCAAAAACCAGTAGAACCATAATGAAGGAATCTGATTCTAGCCTAGGTAAGGTTTGAATAGTAGATAATACTGTATTGCATATCCACCATTTTTTTTTCACAACGTGCAGTGCATTTTGTCTTACCATTTTTGTGAATACTTCGTATATTATTAACATTTATTACATAAATTCACTGTACAGACTGCTAAGCTGACAACACTGGTGACCAGAAATCACATATTTTCAACTGTGCAGGTAATTCATGCGAAAATAACTAATATGTCTCATTTTGCAGATGCATGTTTGGGCAAAAGAGATCTACAACCAATTTATGCTTTGCTCCATTTCTCACTGGTTCCAACAGACAATGATTTAGGCCTCAGGCTTGGGCTCTGCCAGTCATGGCAGCAGTTGTTATTTCTGCCATGGAGGCCTGTGCTCTGTGGATATTCCTGGGATACCTGGCTGTTCTGTGGTTGAGACTAGAGATGAAAATATGAAAATCCAAACGAGCCAGCTTCACTGTGAAAGCTGTGCAGATTTAGCTTTTTAATTCTTGAGAGGGTACTAAAACATGTCTGCAAAAGCTGTTACTACAGATGTCTGTTATTAATTAAACACTTGAAGCAAACATGAAACCCACAACACAAAGTGAATTCTAAGGATGGGATTTTAAAAGGGCTCTGCGTTTGGTCTAGCCTATTCCAGATAATATGAACAACTCAGATTTGAGTTTGGCGGATGCAAAGGACTTTTAAAATATTCCACAGATGATATGAATCAGCAGTTTAAGAATACCCTATGTGTGAGCTTTCTGCATGCATTCTGTAAACACATGCTCAGGTAGCATTGCTGCATGCTCAGGGTTAATATTGCATAGTGGTTACTGGTTAATGTAGTTGCATGCATTATTGTCATCTGAGGTCTTGTGTCATTTGAACCTCCCCCTTGGTATTTTTACAAGTGCAGTGATTTATCAGATCATAAGAAAGTACCACTAGATACAGATATGTCTATGTGTGTGCCTAAAAGTCAAACTGGTTCTTCAAGCTGACCTAAACCAGTCTGTGGCCACAAGGCTCCTGTGGTCATTCCAGTTTAAAGAGGTCAGCCAGAAATGAGCCTTTTGCCTTCATTGCAAAGCCTCACTCCCTAAACAATCCCTGTGATTGCCTGTTCAGCACGTGCAGTGGTACCAGAGCCAGCCCTCTCCTGGCAATACCTGCCTGGGAGCTGGTCCTGCAAAGTGCTGAGCACTCCTGTGCAGACTCCAGGCTTACAGTGTTCAGCAGCTTGATGGATTGGGCTTCTAGGTCACAAGTATTCCTAAAGCCTTGCAGAGGACAAGGACAGTCCCAAGCTGGGGTTAGGAAAACACTTTTTTTAATTACATGAAATATAAAATAGAAAAAAAAAAAATATTCAAAAACTTGGAATCAGTTACCTGGCAGTGATAAATCACCTCTGGAAAAAGAGAGGAGTAACAAGAAAGGCAAACAGGAATGGGACATGGTGATACACCATTGCAGCACTCTAACTGAGCCTCACTTCCTAGATGCTGTACAGCATCCTGAAATGTCTGAGTCTCTCCTCTGCTGAAATTGGTAGTCAGGATGTGAAACTGCTTCCCTAGACCTGAGCAACCTCGTGTTTGTGTTACCTCCCTACCCTGGCGAGTGGTGCCCTCACCCCTGCAGTGTGAGACAGTGACACTCCCCTGCTCCCAGGTAGTGCAAGGAATGCTATTTCCCATCTTCCTTCCTTGCACCCCTGGGCAAGTCAGGGATGGCAGGAGGCTTTGACTTGGTCGAGCTCCCAGGGAGTGCTGAGAACAGGACCCAGATTTGCTGTCTCTCACTCTCAGGCTCAATCTGCTACTGTTCAGCACCTGCCTTATTTATCCCACCTCATGCTTGGTTAGAAGCAGAAGTAGATACATTTTCTATTCAGGTTGTTAATATGCTGCAGCCTCCTCACATGTTTCCTCTTGCTGTTTCAGGCAAATAGACAACCTTGCCCTGAATATTTAAGGAACGCCAAGAGGAGGTCAGCTCAAAGCTGTATCTAATCCTGTCTGCTGCACTGACAGTGCTCAGCAGAGGGGGCTAAAGGAGGACGATAAAGCCCAGGATCCTAAGGAAGTTCCCAGAAGTCCCAAGAGTTGCTGGGCCTGACCTGTTAGAGAGAGGGGATCTGTCTGCAGCCACTGTCCCACACTGACCAGGCCAGGGCTGTGTGAGATGTGTCACTGTGCCCTGTCAGCCTGCCCGGCTTTAGCCTTTCCCAGTGCCTCGGCCAGTGCCACGGGGTTGACTGGCCATAGGCTACCTCCAACAGGAGAGAGCAGCTGGGATAATCTCCAAGGCTGTGCCCCTGGTTGGACAGGCTTTGTAGCCCATGTCCTGTGCAGCAGAGCTGAGAGGGGCGGGGGGCTGACCCTCCCCTGGGAAGGCAGAGTTCAGCCCTGGTGAGTTGTCTCAAGGTTGTACACACAGCTCCTGCCAGTCCCATGGCTGTGGACAAATATCAGCAGATAAATGTGGTTTTGAGCAGTGCATCTCAGGATAAGTCAAAAGCTACCTACTCAGTCCGTTCTTTTTGGAGAGGCTTGGACTTGCATTAGGCTTTCCTAACAATTTCTTTGTTACTCATCCACAGGCTGGAGAAGATGTTTAGTGAACTGCCATGAGAATCAAATAACCCTTGTCATTCTGACTCTGAGAAGTCAAGTACTTTTTTTTTTTTTTTTAAATTTTTAATTTGGAAGCTATGAAAATAATGTCCCTCGACAGCTAATTCTTCTGGGTAAGCACTGATTATCGTACACCACAGCACAAAGGATATTCTAGAAGAACTTGTGTGATGGCAGGGCATCAAGCAAAATCTAAGCACATATGCCTTTGCTTTACAGCCTCTTCTCAAAGCTGCCTCCCTTCTCTCTTATCACTTCCCAGATTCAATTGCACTGCACCTTCTGCTCTGCCTTATCAATAAAGAGCTGTCATCACACATCGCTGTCAAAGCAAAAGAGCAAACTGTTGTCAGCAGATATGCATACAGCAGCCCACTTAGCTAAAGTGACATTCCCAGGCAGTCCCATCCTTAGAGAAAGCTGCAGGAATCAGTTATGAAACACCTGATAGATAAACAGGAATATAGGTGTAAACAATGAATTAATGAAGCACTCTTAAAAAATTTCTGTGGCTGTTTCAGCATCTCTATTCTGTAGGAGAGAGTGAGGGATAAGCCTTTTATTTTTCTAATGACAATCAATTATTTTTATTTAACAACCTATAGATGGAGATTGGATACAGTGATTACACTGTCTTACATGGAATTTTCCTTTAAGTGGTGTCTCAAAATAACAGACAGCTGCAAGAAACTTTAGGTTTGTACTGGTGAAACTGTCCAACTCCCACAGAGCATCTTTCTCTGTGATCTGTGCAGTTGGATTTCTTTTTTTATCCCTCTGAGCTAGATTTTTCTTTTAATGTTGTTTATAGGAAATCTGCTATTTGTCCCACTTTAACACATTCCAGTAGCTACTCTGCACATTGAACTCCTGACCACAGATCAACACATCTAACTACACTTTTAATCTCTCACTATTCAGGAAAAATATTTAAAATACCAGCAACTGAAAATCACCTCCTAAAAATTTCTCTTCCTTCTTTGATTGACGCATTCACCCTGAGCTAAATGTGTTTGATTGTAGCTGAATCAATCCATTCATCAGGGATTGGTACTGCCCCAACACTGCTCCCCATTCATCCAGCCAGGGAAAATTAAGATGGTGTGTTTATACACACATTTGTATATAGCTACACATACTGGTGTTATCTAAGGATTTTCTCTAGTATCGTGGAGGTCATGGAGACACCATCAAGCTTTGGTCTCAATCCTGCAAGCATTATATAGACCAATTTCTTCAGGGAAAGTTTTCCCTTGAGCATGGTCGGCAGGCAGTAACTCCTATGAAGTTTTTTCTTCATTTGCAATAAAGATCTGTAGCTTAATATGTTCTGAAATGACATCATTTGCATACAACATGTATGTGCATGCACATGCATGTATATGTGTTCTACCTGATGGATGCATATAATAATCTTGCTAGTTGTTAATGCAGTTTATACAGTATTTGCATTTTTAAACATAAGAATATTGAAAACCCTCTCGTTAGGAAATGATATTTGGTCCTCTCTGCCAACAAGGCCATCCTGTACATTCCGTGGTTGGTAACTAAAATAGAAGCATAGCACTATTTTACAAAAAGGTTAAAGTGCATAAGTACACAGAAAGGTGCAGACCCTGCCATGAGCTCCTTCAGAGTGTCCAAGATCAAGGACAGCTGGTTTGAGCAGCTACAGTTCCAGTGCAAATTGCCCCTTCTGCTGGCAACACTTGGCTTCCACAAATGTACCTGGCCTCATCCCACAGCCCTCCATGGACAATGCTCCTCTTGACATTGCACATGGCTTTTGAGCCTGCAGAAGTGGGCCCAAATTAATCAAGGTACCTTTGGAAGCAAGAAATTGATTGCCAGCTAATGAATATATTCAAAACCAAACACATCCTTTTTACATGCATCTATTTTCAGAGCTGTGTTAAAAATGGACCTTGAGAAGATTTTTCATCAAAGAAACCAAAGGACAGGGAATCCCCACTGTGGGGCAAAGTGGTGTCAGCATAGTGCAATGAGCTACTAAGCAGGTTCCTTGGATGCACTGCTTGCCATTGTAACGTGCAATAACCATTATCTAGGTTTCTTCTTAAGATACTTTTCTTTTTACAGCTGTATGTATACAGAGAGATATAGCTTGCATGGGATGAAAATTCTTCAGAAATTGCTATTTCACCTAGTTCAGGGCTTTGTCAGATTAGCCACAGCTCGTTTCAATCCTTTGAGTTTGAATTTATTTACACTATTTTTGTGCTTTTGAACTTTTCCTTTATGAATAGTGTCTGAAAGAATTCCCCTACTGATCTACAGTCATGATCTTTTGGAAAATGTGGTCATTTGGGGATGAGTAATAAAAAAGTTCTCTGTTTCCTAATACAATTTAATAGATTTTTGTATCCTTTTTATTACGGCTCTAGATTAAAAGCTCTTAAGAGAATGTCTAGATCACCCACGTTGGCAGCTTGAAATAGTTCTGGCTGGTCCATCATAGACAGAGCAATCCGAAGTGCTGCCCAAATATTGCCTGATAGTGCAGGGTGGGGAACCTGCTGTTGATTCCTGCTTTTTCTTTGCAAACTGAGAGCAGTGAGGAAATTGCTGACAGCCTCTCTGTAGGGAAGAAGAAGAAAAAAGAAACAAACAATATAATTTGCTTAACAACTACAGGCAAACTTTCTAAAGTTCCATGCCAGGCTCAAATACGTTATTTTACAATGCAGTTCATCAGTCTCTTTGTGTGTTCTTGTTTGAGTTTCATTAAGCAGGGGGCATGGCTTTTGGTAATGCAAAACTCAGGCTGACCAAACATTTGGGGGTACTGTCCTCATTGCAGCAGCGCTCCCCTTCATCTTCCCTGTCTTAACCTGACAGCTGGGGCCCTGGAATATCACTTCATTCCTGAAGGATGTACTGCAAGTGTTTTGGTGGCATGAGCTACTCAAAGCAGTTTAACTGAAGTTTCCCTTTTAAAGACAGGCTCTTTTATTTTCTTTTACGAAAGCTCTTAAGCGCAGGGCTAAGTTTAAATGCGAGAACAATCCCACTGATTATAAGAGTACTTGCACTTAGAGCTAAAAAAATGCTTTTTAGTCCTTTGTAAAAACCTATGACAACATTTTACAATAGCTGAGATTATGTAGCTATATTCTGATTATTTTTTTCTTAGATACCTCCAGCTTGAAAATGAATCTTCACTTGGTACTTGTGATGCCTGACTTTTTGTTTACAGATTTTTCAGACTCACCTGTATGCCCCTAGGTTGATGCAGCTTATCCCCAAGTTGTATCTGGACCTGATGAAGCCAGGTTGTATTTCCAGAGCTCGTGTGTAAGCCTCCACAGCTTCTTCGCTGCGATCCCCATTTGCCAAGGTTGCCCCAAGGCGGTTCCATAACGTATAGTCCTGGTGAGAAAATGAGTTTTCTTCTGTAGGTGTCAAAACCCAGACATAATATCTCATTTTTGCTTGCAAAGGAAGGAGGACTGCAGAAAATGATAGTGTTGTATCTTAATTGACAAGGAATGTGAGGTTCTGACCCGTGATCACAGGCAACTTTATATATCTGATACCATTAATCAGCACACAGGTAGGAATTGGACATATATAAATCTGCTTCTAAACAGGGCTGTCTTGTAATTAACATTTCTATTTCAGGTCTTAAAATTTTAATGGCAGAAGTGACATCTCATTAATAATAGCCTCATCCAGACAGGAGAAAGGAAATGGCCTGTAAAACTAAGTTTTTTAAAATGTAAAAGTATAAAATGTACCTCTGGTCGAACAGTTAAAGCAGCACTAAATGCATCTATTGCTCTGTTAAATTCTCCATTCAGGTGAAAAAGAACCCCAAGTCCCGTCTGCAGGTCAGGGTCTATCATATCACCATTCTGGTGAGCAGCCTCCAGGTACAAGTCCTTTACTTCTTCAAGTAATGAGCTAGACAGGGGTGAAAAATAATTTAAAGATCCATTATACAGTTATCTACAAATAATTCAATGTTGACTGCATAGCTGGAAATTCTTGTAGTGGATTTATCAGAAGTGTTATACTCCTAAAATTTGTAAATGAGCTTCTTCACCATGGCAAAGGTTTACTTCAGGGTGCTGTTGTAAACTCATGTCTGAAATAAAAAAAGTTCATCTATGAAACAAAGTACAGCCATGAACTCAAGTGGGATGGCATGAAGGTTTATTAAAACTATTCAAATTAGATGAGTTTCTCGGACATAAAAGAGTTCTTTACTGGCAAAAATAGTAGTATTCTTAAGAGGAATAGATAAGGGACCAGCCAAGACCCTTGAAGAAAGATGGCAAAACATAAGACTTCTGTGCCCACTGTAGCTTCTTAAAACCTTTCCACTGACAGCACCAGATGTCAGCGGGATGAAGCCAAAGTAGAATAACACACTTAGCAATTAAGCAGAACTTGCATATTTTATTTTTGCTTATACGAAATTTTCTTGTCAACCCAGGACTTGTAAGTGATAAGGGTAAAACATAAGGCCTGTCTTCAAAATGACAAGCAGTGAGATAGCCCGAGTTCTGTAAATCATGTTTATGCCTTTAATGACTTCATTATGCATCTCACAGTCCAGAGCTACTTGTTTATCGACCTCATGAAACCATGATGAAGGGCTGCCAACCCATGAGGTTTTTTGTCATTTAAAATGGCTGAGGACAAATCAAATGGCTGTGTTGTCTCTTTGTTAGAACCAGAACAGCTTTTAAACAAGCAGATGCCACCTCTCAATATTCTCAGTGAACGGAGGCCACGTTGCACTGCAAAATGGCTCATTCCTGGATTCCAGTGGCTGGGTTGGGATATGGGGAAAATGGTGAACAGTAGGAAGAACACACACATGTAGAGCTGGATAAAGGCTTAGTATGGATGTGGAAGCAGCTGAAGGATGAGGTTGCAGGATGTGGGAATACCGAAGCTGGAGACAGGGACAGAGGAAAGTGATGGGATTTGAGGGGAAGCATCCTTTTCTAGTGGTTCTGTTTGGCTTTTTTGTTTTTTAGATTTTTGTAACTTCCAGGGATGGCATAAAAGGTAAAGCCTTCAGTCATTAAACCAAATGTTCTCTGTTGGCTTCCCTCTCCTGCTGTGATGTTCTTCCATCATAGGGAACAGGCTGGACTTCTACAGAGCAAGGGGACACAGCAGGCACCCTCAGTCCTAGGGATACCATTAAAATTTCCACCATGAGGATTTCCACTGCATTTACCTTTCATCTGCTGTCTTAGACATCCTCCTGGTAAGTGCTGGGGACCCTTTTTTGCTTCTCACTATATACTTGTATTTTGGATTTTGCTTTATCCAGTTTCTCAGGGCTTGATAGGCTTCTTGTTGATGGCCAGTGTTGGTGTAACTCACAGCCAGGGCCATCAGAGCTTTTAGGTTGTTTGGCTGCAGTTCCAAGCACCTAGGCAGAAAATAAAAAACATATTGAGATATTTCTGCAGCCAAGCACAATGCTTGAATTGTTCCAAATTAATCCACATGAGGAAAATCACAATCATCACTGTTGCTCTTTTGAAAACTGGAGATGAGAAAGCTCCTAAATCAGGCAACCCTTTGGATTTCTATCCCGGTAAGCTACTAAGTGACATATAAATAAGTTTAAGTATCCCTAGGTGAAATAACTTCATGGTTAACAGTGCTGATGCAATTGAATCAAATGGAAACATAAAAACCCATTACAGAAAGATAATAACAATAATGCTGATATTTTGGAGCTCTCATTTCATGTACAAGCATTCTGTGATCTTCACATCTCTATCAACCTAAAAATGTTGGAAGTTTAGCATTCAGCAGCTGAAGGGAGCTCACTCCAATTAAGAAAACCTCTTCATTAAAGGACAGACTACAGAAAATATGCCAAGTGGATGGAATATAAAAAAGGCACTTCATTTGCATCATGCCTAACTTGTATTTATTAGGCCATGTAACTTTTGTTTTGTGCATGTACTTAAATTACTCCATGAAATATTGCACTTATTTAATAAAACAGAAATATTAATCACTAGTCATCCCTCTGAAGTCACTGGGAGTTTCTATATCTGTGTCAATGCTCTACTCAGCTAAATAAATGCTCCACATTCCAAGATAGGAATGATATTAAATATCCCCAGGTCTCCATTACCCAACACTCATCAGACCCCAGATTCAGGACTGATCTCCATCTACCTTTGGAGGGCCACGATGGCTGCCTGCTCATTTTCATTTTCTGCCTGTGTTATACCCAGGAACTGCCAGGCCTGCAAAAATAATCGTCGTGTAGTTTGTCAAATATATCCAACTGCAAGCAGAGTTACAACTAATATCACTGTTAGTCACAGGGGTGAGGAGAAGCAGCAGATCTGTCCAGCACTAACCACAGATTTTTCTACAGTGTGCACACCAACAGTCCCAATCAATGCAGTTGTGAATCTCTTTGGGCCTAATAAATATTTATAGTCAATGAATGCATGGGTATTCTGTCAGTGTATGATCACATGCTGATTTCTTAAATTTGAGTTACGGTACATATTAAATTTTGCTACCATTTTATGGAAAATAGAGAAGAAGCATTATTAAGTTGCATATTATATATATTAGGGGTTTCTAGGGAGTTTGGGGTTCTCTGCTTTTTTGAAATATGCTGTTTAACTTAATGTAGCAGTAGATTCAAAGAGCCCTAGATACTTACAGTATAAATATTTTTAATATTTCATAAAAAAACAGACTTTAAATATAAACTTGTTGAAAACAGCAGCACTGAAGAAATTTATATAACTTTAAAAGTTTTTTCAACAGTCTTGTTAAATCATCTTTTCAATAGCAGTGTTTACAAGATAGTTTGGAAACATCAGGATAAGAAGGGAAGGTTTGAAATATTTCAAGCAACAGTATTTCAAAACCAGATTCTCATTCTATGAAGAACTAATTTTTATCTATTTAAAGGCATACACTAATTCATAACCCTTAGAATCCAATGGTTCAGTCAGTCATGACTAGCAAAGGTTTGAGCCCAGAATTCATTCCATCATTCCATGCTAATGGGAGCTCCCTTTTCCTTTGCCAGTACAAGGCACAGCAGTGAATACCTCTGCATCGTTGGGCTCTTGCAGAATTGCAGCCTCCAGGTATAAGATTGTGACAGGCAGGTCACCTTCTTTCATTTTTTTCAGTCCTTCCTCAAAAGCACCAGGCCAGTCTTTGAAGGGATTCTCAGTGTGGAAATAATAACCCTGGAGAAGAGAGATAATGGACCCGTGATGAAGGACAAGTTGCAGGGAATGACACGTCTAAAAAATGCAGCAACTCACCATTTTCCAACTGGATGTAAACAACCTCTGTTCTGTGGAAATGGCACAAGCTGCCCCGTGGAATTTCAATGACAAAAAGTGTAAAAAGTCACATCACTGGACACTTCTGTTTCCGCTCTCTTTATTTTTACTTTAGCTCTGAAGTTATGCTTTCTGGTACTTAGGCTGGGCTCTCCATCAAAGCTAATGTCAACAACTCACAGTGCCTGCACTAACAGCAGAACTGAACCTCTGAGCCTGGGACATCCAATCTGATGGTAAAGAACACACACCAAGCAGCTCCCTGCAGTGCTCACAACCTCATGGCTGCTCAGTTAAAATCCTGAGAGCTTCAATTAACTTTCCAGATACAGAACAGTGTTGCAAGCACCTGAGTTTATTTTAGTATTCCTTTGAGTTTTGTCTTTTTCTCTTGTCACTGCAGTGTAAAAGGTGTGTGCTAATATCAGCTCCATAATAGAAATCATATTAAAATATGGAGTTGAAGGAATGAAGAAGAGAGACAGAATCTCCATAACTCTTATCTTCAACTGTGTTTGAATGTGCCAGCCCAGATGGTTTTATTCAGTGTTTTTCCTTAAGTTCCTGTCTTCAAAAGTGCCCATAATCCAGCAGTTTCCTTTGTGATCCTTTCAGCTGAATGCAGGCACTGTGCAAGTCTAGATGGATTCTCACTGTGGTAAAGTCTTCTAAATCTGCCCCACTCACAGGTAATTAAAGAGGATGAGTTCTTTTGGGTAAAATTAGCTTCTGTGTCCAAAGAGTTTCCTTGGGTTCCCTGGAATAGCTGAGGCTCATCTCAAAGTGGCACAGGGGGAATGTACTGCAATAAAAAACTTGGTGTTACCTTCTCAATGGTTGAGATGGTGACTTGCCCTGGCGCTTCCTGGTTCTCTGAAATCCAGTTTCTGCGAGCCATTTCTTCCCATTCTGCTTGCATTTTATCCCAAAACTCTGTGTCGGACTAGAAGAAATGGAGGAAAAGAGAAAATGAACAACAGAACTTTAAAATAAAGGATTTTGTTTTTTAAAAAAAACTTTTAAATTTCTTTCTACCAGTGGTCTGAGTCTGTCAGTTTTGCTGAGCAGTATTAGTTCTATTAATAATCACATGGACTGAATACTGCAGCTCCTGTTTGGAATTCCATATAATTAAATTTCATCTCTTATATCAGAATGCATTTTGTCAACAGAAAACTCTTTATCTCAGAGGCAGCGTATGTCCTATTTGAAGCAGGATTTGTAGCAGCTTACACTGCATCTTATTGATGCTAACAGCAAATTGTTACATAAAATTTGAAGGCAATTAATGCTGCAAGTCCCTGGACAAAGGAAAGAAAGATAAAAAAAAAAAGAAAAATCAACTAAGTGCATATGCAAAAGAATAACAATAGATAAAACAGTTTGATAGACAGCAAGCTTTGGTCACTCTGGTATATTCAGCAGCATTTTCAGCTATGAGAAAGAGAAATACCAAAGCTTAGACAGAGGGTGTTTGCATAAGGCATGTAATACAATTTGGGCTTTTTGACATAGTGGAGAAATATTAATATTGCATTGTGTACTCTGCTGGTGAGAGGAATCTACAAGGGATTATAAAACCGTATGGTAAGATTAATATTCAGCCAAAAGATGAGAGGAAAATGCACATACAAGGGAAACAGAAATTATGAAAAACGGATGAGATTTAGGATGACAAATGAGATTAGCAACGACCAGAAGGAGGGAACAACTGTGGCTACTAGAAAATGATGCCAAGAAATAGAAATAGAATTAAAGAAGAGGAGAATCCAAATTAAGGTGATACTTTTTCAGCCTCCACACACTAGTCATGGGACTCTGAAAAGGAGATCCATAGCAGATCGTTTACAGAGCACTATGAGCCTTTCCAAAATTCTCCAGTCCCTACAAGGACATGGACAGTGTTTCAGTGAATTGACAGCACTGGGGGCACAGTTTCTCAGCTTATTTATGTCAAAGACAACAGCACAAATAAATCTATTGATGTTTAGACAGAACCATTTGAGAGCAAGGTGCTAATCAAAATTAATTGAAGGTTTTATGAACTGGTCCAGATAGTTTTGTGTGAGTCTTTGTTACAAAGCTGACAACTTTGCTACTGCTCCACAGCCAGGAATGATTGGAAAAATAGAGCTTAGACGGTGATTTCATGGCTTGCTGCAACCCCCCTTAGGTGCTTGGGAAAAGGAAAGCATTTCCTTTCTTCCATTCAGGCAGAAATTCAGGATTGTCTGAATTCAGTCTTCAATTCAGGATTGTCTGAATCATGCAATTATTGGATTTGTGCAGGTATCTACTATGTTCCTCTGTGGAAAAGGAAATAAATTGGGAATCATTCACTCTTGGAAAGGAGATTTCACTCCAGGTAATAGAATTGAACAGCCCCTGACCACTCTTACACCACTTCAGAGTTTGCTCACATTCCAGACTTGGAAGAAAATACATTCTTGGAAGCAATTGGGAGATTGTGCTGAAATGTCCATTTAGGGTTTGAAAAGGCTGGGATAATGAATCAGATCACTCCCTCTTTAAGTCTTATCAGCCATGACCAGAGGCACTTGAATCCCTAAAAAGATCCTGTTCAACAGATGCCTCCATCAACTGCTTCTCATTCAGTTCAAATCTATACTGCACTGAAATAAAAATTATGTGATCAAGCTTTTACCAGCAGCAATTTTGAGATTCAGCATGAGGTAAAAAAATGGGAATTTCCCTTTCCTTTGGATTAAAATTAATAAAACTACTGAAAAGTAATTAATAATGCCTTTTTTAGCCAGCTTAATTTATAGAAATAATTATGTATATACACATATGATATTTATATTAGAATTTTTGCTTGCATTTTTCCCACATAAATTCCTTATGAACCAATTGTATGGAAACATCAAATCACATTTCTGCAGATAGTAAGCAAGCCTATAAGTGGGTTTAGGACTTAAATTCAAATTCTGCTGTTTAATTATATATTTATAATTAACACAGAAGTTCACTGTGTTTACACTCCACGTAAAAAGCCAGTGAATTACTGTGCTCTCAAGTGGCCACCCTGAATGTCCATCTACAGTGAGTCAAAGGAAGAGAGAAAATGCAATGAGTAGAAGACCAGCTTTGCTCTAATGCCTTTCAACTCATCCTACAGTATTTGGATACAGGACCAACAGTTATTTTGCAATGATAAGAAAATATTTGCTTGTTTGGGCCAAGCTACAGCATTCTGAGGACATTCAGCATGAGGGGTTTCTGAAATTGGTACAGCAAAGCTGCACTGAGCACCTGCACCAGGCACTGACCCAGTGCTGTGGTACCAGTATTGACAGCAGAGCAGTTTGATGTCTTGAGGAAGAGAATTGTTAATATTACATAGCTGAAGTTTGCTGAAGTCTGAGTCTGTATCAGCTGCCATTAGTAGCAGTTGTTTCACTGGCTTTAGTGGCAGGAGGGTTAAATTAACACTGAGCCTTTCTGAAAACCTGGCTTTGGATCAAGGCTCCTAGATCTAATTCTAACTCTATTTTGGTATTTACATCACCAGTGCCAATTAACCTCATTTCAAGGTTTTTGCCACCTTAAGGCTGGTGAAGTACTTGGACAAACCAAAAGTTTTCAGACCAGTTGAACACATTTAACACATTCTCAGATCATCTGCAGCAGTTAAGTGGAATGACAACTGGGAAAAATGTTCATATCATCTGCCTGCTTCCAAGCAGAAAATTCTGCATTTTGTCAAAAAGCCTATTTTTACTCTTAGTATTTAAAAATATGCTGAAGCAGTTAAACAAATGGGAGGCAAAATACTTCCAGGCTCTTTATTTTCTATGATCCAATGAAAGCGGGCAGGGGATGAATTTATAAATTTACCTATTGTCATAACTTTTAGAATTTTGCCTGTCCTGTATTGACAAAAATTAATTTGCAATATTCCTAATTGACCAATGCATAAGAAAGGTTCTGTCATTGTTCTCTGAATTACTGCATTACCATACTCTTTGATGTGAAAGACACAGCAAGTTAAACTTGTGTGCTTAGCTACGTGAGAGTTCCTTAGCTGATATCTTCTCAAAACAAAATCTGAAAATTTTATTAAAGTTTAGAGATAAAAAATATATATCAAGGCAAAGATTCCCACTGTGATTTGAAAGAGTATCAAATAAAATGCATCTGAATGACTCAGGTTCCCAGTTCCCAATTTAAAATGCGATTTGGACAGTCCTAGGCCCGTCCAAAGAAATGTCTCAATAGTGAGACAGGAATATTGTAGGTACAGGAAGGACTCCAACCAGTACTCATGGGAACCACAAAGCTGATGGTCCTGGACTATATTTTCCTAGGCTAGAATAAATTAATCCCATCTTTTTGCTACTATTGTCACATAATTTAGCTGTAATGTGCTCTGATGCTCCAAAACAGTACATTATACAGCAGATGGTTCATGTGACATTGTGTTGTAAATAAAATGATGCTGGGAAGGACAGCTCGAAATTTCTTATGCATAAGCTCACAAAACAGTGTGGCATCTGCAGTTTAATCAGGGAAATGTGGAATAAGAAAATACCAAAACAGCTTTTTTTCCTTCTCTGAGACATTTCTCAGTTGGAAGTTTTGGACCTACTTACTTTCATTTTTATTTATTCTAACTCATTAGCAGTAGGATGGTGATAAAACAATTGTTTTAATGGAGTATAGGTACGGGATTGATCTGAATCCCCATCCTGGCATTTTTTAAAAATTCAAAAGTACCAATTTTTGGTGAAACAGAACAAATTATTTTAAAAAATTGTGTTAAAACATAGTTCTTATGGCATTTGGGAATTACTGAGACAAAAAATTATGAGGCAAAAATCAAATCCAATTTCTAGAATAACAGAAAAGGTAGTGAGGTCTGCAAGCACCCAAACACTGCAAGGTAATCTGGACCCTCTATAGTAAAAAAGCTGTTTTACTCACCACTTTATTCTTATAAGATTCCCCAATGGCATAGACATCTTTAAACCTTCTTAAGAAAGAATTACCTCACAAATCTTCATTAATCTCAAAGTTTGACATCTTAAAACCATTCCCAAAGCTCTAAAATGAATACTGGGTGGAGGATAAAGTTTGGTGTCTTCATTTACTGAATTGTTAATTAATTCCTTTCGAACTAGGCCACAAAGAACCTGAGATTTTCTTCCTTTTCTTGATCAGTTTTCTGGCTAATCTTTTCACTTGGAGCATTCCCAGTTGAATAATATTACAGAAACATCCAAAGCCTAAAAAATGAATTTTTGAATGGTATCTTTTCTCCACTTGAGAAAGCACTAATCTTTCTGAGATGGGCTCCAGTTTATTTCAATCACTCCAGCTTTCTTACCACTTCATTTCAGCTAGGATGAAAATTCAGCTCTTTTCACATGTAAATGGAAATAACTGCTCTGTAAGGTATTGAAGAATCCTTTCCTTTACATTTTAACTACCTGGCCCAAGGTTCTACTTTAGGCAGAAAGAATAACTTCAGGCTGCCAGCTACAGCTGGGGAAACATTTAATTAGATTTTTTTTAATAGCCATTTTTGAGACTACTTTAAAGTATTTTAACAACCTGTCTCTGTTGCATCAGAATGACCTTTTAGTCTGCAGGGTTTTTTTTTTTTAATATATTCTCCTCCTTACTTTACTCTGCAAAGTAATTCAATAATGTCTTGTAATCTGTTGTTGGACTCAACTCATTTTTCTTTCTGCTGAGTGTCTGGAAACTCCCCATCACACAAATTTCTGGCAGTTGCAGGAGTACTGACATCATTTGCTTAACCACTAACGCTGGGATGTTCAGCATCAGATTCCCTGTGCTGCCTTCACAGGTCACAGCACAGCACGTCCCACCTTGAGGATCAGCCTGCAGTGCAATTAGGAACATCTAAAGCATTTTAAGCAGTGGCAATTTGAAAGCAAGTCCCTCCTTTCCTGCCAGGAGCAAATGTGTGTGATGTGTGACATCAAAAACATCTCCTGTGCCTCACTAGCAGTTGTTTATGAAGAATTTATTTGATCTGGAAAGAAAAAAATGCCTTCAGTGCTTAGTTTGTGAAAGAGCTAATTTACTGATTGTGTCCATTTTAGCCTTGTATGCTGAGACAGGATTTCTTTGTGTGTGCACTAAAAATCCCGAGAAACCATGGTGGAAACCCTGCATCTCACCAAGCATATAATGAAAAAACCCACAAATCAGGTTATTTACTTCAACAAGAATTTCTGTTTCTAGCTAGAAGCCAGTATCTGATTTAGGCATAGTTTCATTTGTCATCAGCCAGTATTAATCTAGAACAGTTCAATTGTCAACACTGGAATTAGGATAGTAGAAAACTTGAGTTACAAGAGTACTAAAATACATGACTAACATTTAAATCTAGACTCAGATAACCCTGAAGTGTTCTAGATAGTTTGGAGACTAATGAGCCTGCAGTCCTTGCTAAAACGAACCAGTTTTGAGGAATTGGTTTCACTGCTTCATCCTCTGCACCCTAAGAACTCATTTCAGTGGCTGTTATATAATTTAGCCTGAAATTCTGTCCTTGCTGGAAAGGAGCTCTCTTGGCTCTTTGTGGCAATGGGATTTTGAAGGGTTGCCCATGGAGCCCCTGAGAAGATAATGATGCTCCAGATCGATGCTTATATCTAATTTTTTCTTGAGTTCTGCTAAAAAAACCTGTATTCTACTTTGTGTCTAGACAGGATCAGTTTGGACTAGTGGTATGGGACAACACTGGAGAGATGTTTTAGATGTTGGAAATGTAGAAGTTAGTGAAAAAAAGCCAGAAGTGCAATAGGAGAACTATCCAAATACCTTTATCTTTTCAAACCAAATTGATTTACCAGGAAACAAGAATGCTCCTGTGCTCAACATTCTGCCACTAGTTGTAAAAATGTGAAAATGGTGTTTGGTTGGTGCTTATGTCCAGCTCTGCTTTACACCAGGTGATTGTGCTGTTCATCAGTGGTGCTGAACTCTGCTTTCACAGTGGGGACTCGGTGTGTGTCCGGGCTTAAAGAACTGGTTGCACACAACTGCTAGGGAGAAATGTTTCCCTCTTCTACTTGTGGTTTGGAATTAGCTACATTTATGGGGCATTTACCCATTTGTTCTAGCAATAAAAATTCAGCTTAAAACCTTGGTTCTGTCTAATCTTTGTTTATAGCTAAGGGCTTTGGATTTCTTTTTTTTAAAGAGACATGGTGCTATTTAAAGTTATTAACTCCAGGAACTGGGCCTTTTCTCTGCTTTAAATAATCCAATTCCAACTATCACTTCCAATTCCACTATCACAAGTACTGCTTATACTGCAAGATAAATGGGAAATCTGTAGAACATCAGCTGAAAATGAAAAGAGTAAATGAAATACCTCAACAGCTGCCTTTGCTCTTTCAAATTCCTCCTCCAAGGAGTGATTTCTGGAGAGAAGAGGTGTTCCCCAACGCTGCTCCTTACTTGACCGTGCCTAAAAAATAGAAGAATAAATCAGAAAGGCATGATAGACTCTCTGCCACATTTCTGAGTTACCTCTTTAATAGCCTAGAGCCCCAAATGGCTTTTTTCTTGGGGAAAACTTCTTGTTTCCCTGCATGAATTCCTCTGAATTCTCTTACACTGTAGCAGACACCACTTCTCATGGGAAGCAGAGTAATTATTTTTCAGATTTTTCTTTTCACTCAAGATGTGTGAAAGATAAAGAGACATCCAAGAAAAGGCAATGCAAGGGTTGGACTACAAAAGGAGAGAGCTGACTATTTGTATAAGACTTTTACCTTCCTTATTCCTTCTGCATTATGACTGTGGGAATGCTTTCCACTGACTATGAGCCAGGAAGAAAACACTTTTTTTCCCTGCACATTTTGTGGTTTTCTTTCAGGTTTTCTTTTGGGATCACATTGGAGAGCCAGGTTTGCCCTGGATTTCACTGCAAGGAAAAATCCTTTTTACAATCAGCACCTCTCTTATGTACCTTACCATTGGTCAATCCCATTGGAAGTACATAATAACTTTTTCCCTGTTCTTTTTCTGAAAACGATTTTATTTTTTTTACAAAAAGCACAGTACAAAATCAAACAATATTTAAGGATGGCACAAAAAGCACAAAGTGACCTAATCTTGCTAAACAAAGCTCCGACTGCTAATCCCTTCCCTAGTGTTTGTCAGGAGGTTAAAGTCATTAGCCCCTTGTGTGCCCTTGCTTCCAATTGCATTAATTTCCCTGATTATATTTCTGATGACTGTGCTTGTAATATTCAATTTCTATGAGCCACATTGCTAAAAGGCTAATTTTGCCCACTCACTGGGCTGTGTCTGCAAATGTTGGAATGGACACTGCAGGGATGGAACACCTGACCCATTTCTGAGCTCTCGTGTGTGTCACACGTAATGGTCAAACACATTTCTCTGTGGTGGTACACACGTGGTTTTTTCCCTAGAAAGATGACATCCATTTGTCAAATGAGCCCCAGGGTTTCTGTTTTGTTCCTGAGGCTTTGGTGTCTCAGTTAGAGACTGCTGAGTGGAATGCACACTGAGTGGATGAAACACATGAGGTAGGAAAACAAGGATACAACACAATTTCTGGGAGAAGCACGTGGTGTGGTGGGCTCTGCGTGTGCTCTCCTGTGCTGGCCTCTGGACTTTGCTGTGACAGGAAGCTCAGAGCGTGAGGGAATGTCTACACTGAGGAGCTGTTGTTTCTGCTTTCACACCTTCTACCTCTGGTCCATGTTAGGAAAATATTGTTTTCCTTTGGTGAGGCCAGGAAGAGATTTCAGGCTGTCACTGAGAACAAACCAAAACCCAGTCCTATACATGAAAGATTTATTTTGACTGATTAATAGAATTTAGGGCAGAAGAGATAACTGGTTCAGAGCATTCATTTGTCTATGTATCACGTGATAGCATTTGTCACTCAACACCCATGGAATCAAAATTATGTTCTTCAGAGAATAAATGGAGATTGTCCGGAATAAATGGATTTGAGGAAGCTGCTTGGATTTCATTTAAAGTTATCAAGAGACCTTAATGTCATCACTTTGTTTGCAATTTGTTTAACTGCCCTCCTTTTTTCTCTTTATTAATTTTAATTTCAGTTTCCAACTATCATTTATTTTTTCCTAGTAGTTTAAAATACTTTTTAGTACTCCTTATTTTCTCTGTAGAAAGATACTGATGATTTTAATCAGGTTTTAGTGATATAAAGACATTTACTTACATAAAACATTGCAGTATTAAATATTTTCAATATGAAACATTCCAATTTTAACTTTTTTTTGTGTCACTTTTAGTCTCCTTTCTAATTTTTTATCGCCATACAGACAAACAAAGTGAACCCTTTATTCCAGCACCTGTCTTGATGATTTTCTATACAGAAATCAGGTGATCTCCTGCCTCCCACTAATTATGTTTCTTCAACACACTCCTCTTCCCCCAGTACTGCACAGGGAGCACTCCTGTTGTTTCAAATTGCCTTCCAGCATAGTGTTGTAAGCAGAGCCTGCCTTCTTGCTCTGAAATGTGTGATTTTCCAAGGGACTGTATTGCAACACATATTTATACAGATGCCTTGATCACCAGCTCCTTTTTACGTGTCCCTTACTTTCATTTCTTTCATTCCAGTGTTGCATCCCATGGGAATTTTCTGAGGAATTGGCTTGCATGTTTATTTTCAGATCAATAATACTGAAGAACCTTGTTTCTCTTTGGAATCCCAGAACAATCCCTATGTGATTACAATTCCTAGTAAATAACTACTGCTCCTGGGACCTCAGGTTGGCCAGATTTAATCTGTTTAACAGCTGCTTTATTCCCATTGTATGGTGCCAATTTTACAATCAGAATATGACATTAATTCAAAACTCTTGTAGAATATCACGCACCAACATTTATCAACTTGACCTGTAATCTGATCAAAGAATTAAATTTGTTTTTCTTGACACAGGACTCTGTTGATAGGCACTAATTATGTTCCTGGCCTTTCCATTATTTATGAGCTGGCTCCTGCAAACAGTTTGATTACTTCCGCTTCTTACCCATTTGTTTCCAGTGACTGCCATTCCTTAGGTCAAGGACAGTCCTGTAAATGAGGATGTTCAGGCTGAGCTGTAGTGCAGAAGGGCAGAGTGAGCTTGTAGGGGCAGCACAGAGGTGAGGGGGAAGAGGACAAGAAGCACAGAGGTCCCCTCCTCTGCCACATGACAGAGCATACACTTTGTCCCCACATCATCCCCACAGAAATATACTTTCTCCTCCATTAATTGAACAGCAGGAGGGGAAAAAAGGTCATTAACAAAAGCCACATAAGCTTCATTTGCATATAGACAATGCAGAGTCGTGCTGTGGGTTGTGACACCCAGCAGTGGAAAGCCCCACAAAAAGCCCCAAACACTGGGCTGCCTTTTGCTAGCCCAGGGAGAGGGAGTGGGAGTGCAGTGCCAGCCCTGGAGAGCTCCACATCTCACATCTTCGGTAGGTGATGGGCTGGGACTCTGCAGGAGCCCCAGCCAGGTGGGTCAGGGTGGGATGGCTGTGTCCGAGGCTGGACACTGGATGGACACTGTGGTTTGACATTCTCACCTCTCTACAATCAGCTGCTGTAGCTGATCGTGGCTTCTGTGTTCAGGGACAAAAACTTCCATTCCAATGCATTTGCACACACTATCCTGCACTTGTATTCTCCTTTTGTGCTGTTGGACCTTGAATGTTGATGAGAGGCTTAAATTGCAGTCTTAACTTTTGGTCAAGTCTTCAAATGAGCTAAATCTGTCCCTCGTAACTCTTCATTTCCTTAGGGTAAGTGGCACATCCAAGGAAAGTCAGGGCCGTTAGTGTTTCTGTAGCTATCTGGGAGAAGTGGGGAATTAATTTCACATTCTAAATATTGTTGCTTCAAACCAGAGATTTCTAAGGGGTACAAGATTTCCACTATACCTTTGTCTAAGAGTGTTGACATATTAGAATTAGGTACCGATTTTTAGCATGTCAGGGGTTTTGTCTACTCTGTGTGAGAAATGAAATATTTAAAATACCCAGGAAAATATTTAAAGAGTTAAAACATGAGCAGACTTTTTGCACAGACAATGGAACATATTATCTCCCTCTGCAGTTTGTAATTTTAAGACCAAAAAGAAACCTTCAAACTTCCCCCCCACCCCCAAACAATGTAGGATGTCTCAGTACCAATAAAAGCATAACAAGGAACTTTTCAGAATGGCAGATAAAAGAAAGAACAAGGATACCTTGGGCCAATGCAGTTTAAGAGTTAATACTAGGTAAAGTATGATGTGAGTAAATGCTGAGAAGCAACACAGCCACATCCAGTGACAGCCACCAGTGACCACTGCCCATTACAGCCTTCAAACACATTTCTCCCTTAGTAATTCAAGGCTTGTCTTTTGGATTTTGTATTGGCACAAGTGCTGCTAAACACGGGATTTTGTTAAGAAGATTGCATAATATTAATGAAAACATGACCTAGTTACTTAGCATTTCACTTTGAGGAGCTGAATCTGACATGTCAAAGATGAGTGATGAGGTGATCGGGAAGCTGCTGATGGAAAACTTCAGCAAGTTTGACAAGATGAAATCCTTGGGGTATGGCAGAATGTGTTGCATTTGCAAAGGTTACCTTTAAATGAGATAGACAAGACCTACAGAGGACAAAGTATGGAAAACATATGCTTTGATAAAAGCCCTAACGTGATTTCTTTTGCAAGCAGATTAAGAACTCGGTCAAGACAGATGAGCCTGTGTGTTGGGAGCTGACAACTTTGACAGTCCAAGTACAAGCAGGATGAAGCAGGCAGTGAACAAAACCACTACATTCCTAAGTAACCTACCTAGAATAAAAGCACATTCTCACTTCAGGTCATTCCTCTGCACTAATAATTAACAGTATAACATTTTGTTGCTCAAATGGACCACAAGTTTGAAACAAGCAGGCTATGACAAACGAAAACAAAACATGAAATGTACCAAGACAACAGATAAGAAATTTAGTCTCAAGTTGGCTTATTCAACGTCATGGGTTTTTATTTCAAAGTATCAGTCGTTTTACAAAACATTATGGAGCCTCAACTGACTGAACTTAAACTGAGTGAAAAATGTGGATTTTTGCATCTGCAGTTATTCTAGTGGAAGAGAAACAGGAAACAGACCATGTAAAGTAGAGATACACCGAATTTGTAATTGCTTTTATGGAAAGCCACAGCATTTAAATCCTGTGACTGTCTACTTGACTTACACACATCTTGGTTGAGCACAAATGTCCTGGAATTTAGATCTACTGGGCTGAAGAACAGGTTCCTAAAAGAGGGTCAGAGGTGCTTCAATATGAGCTGGACAAAGTAGGTGAGAACACACCATCCATTTCAAGTGAATGACATTGTGCAGTAGAGCTTTTCCATCACTAAGATGTACAGAAAGGAGAGATATCATGCATTACAACTAGTGTGAAGCATTCCAGAGGGAAAAAAAACCCCTGTTTGTAATGTAGACATGGCAGGGAAGTAAAGGACACTTTTTACCTATGAAAAACCCAGAAATGGATCTGATAACTGGGTTCTATATCTATTTTCTGCAAAAAAA
>VXAD01003770.1:1624842-1707790 GCA_013399195.1 Dicrurus megarhynchus | reverse complement strand
AAAAAAAAGGTGTATAATCTCTGGATAAACATTTGGCAAGTAGTGTCTCATCTTTCCATTTTCAAATGAGGCTATTATTTTCCATTAATTTCCAGATTTGCTATCTGACAGAAAGTTTTTGAAGTCCAGGCCTAAAAATAGCTGTGGAAGGGGAGAAAATTATTTTCAACTAAAAGCTAATCCACCAGAAAACTCTCTCTTGCCCATTCCAGTGGCAATGGCTGAAATCTTTCAGTTAAAAAGTAAGAAGCAGCAAAGAAGGTGTGGGAACAACCTGATCTATCTGAATGCATATGTAAATTTTTGTACCAGTATGTGCATACATACATGCAAGTCTAAGTAATAATTTCCAACAAGACCTGTCCAATACACAATACAACAGTGGAATTGGGCAAATCTACAAACCTTTAGCCCAGAGCCCTCCGTATTAGAGTTCCTTTTCCAGCAGAAAAAAGTCCTGTGACCACACTGCTCTCCCACCTGTGGAGATAAACTGCTAATGAACATTGGTGTAATGATTGCTTCCTGTTTTCCTTAGCAATTTCCCAATTCTGGGGATTCCTGCCTGACCAAGAGACCTAAAGAATAGATATTTAGCATGTGTAGAAGATATTTAACATGGTAGAATTCAGACTAGAAGTCTGAATTTCAGAACTGGAGGAAAGGAAAAAAGATGGTGCTGTAAACTGGAGCTTGAAGTTTTTCCCTCTGTACAGGAAGGGCACAGTTCACTGCAGTATTAAACTCTGAATGTTTCAGGTGCTGACATAGTTAATTTCACAACCTATTCATTTCAGGGGTGTGTGAAGATATTTTCCCTGAGGATCCTGAAAATATCCCTTGAAGAGTTCTCCCAGAATGTCAATGGTCAGCCAGTGGGAAGTTCCTCCTTGCCTTTTTATTGTTCATAAACCTACCAAAGCATCTTACCTGTATTGCAGGTGCAAGTTCTAATTCTGATGCTGAATCAGAGTCCAAGGCACTCTTGACATTAGTCAGCTCAGACTGTGATCTGTTTTCTGTGGACCTAGAAATAATGCATTTACACACTCAGCACTAGGACACGCTGCCTTATGTCTTTCAGGTTCATAAGCACACACTAATTAATCAGGTTATTTCTTTCAAGTGGATTGTTTAACTTGCAGTTATCAAAAGTGCCTGGACCCTTCTCAGTGTTCTCACCCTTCTATTTCATAGACAGGGAAACTGAGGCTAGACAAAGACACGAGACTGCCTCAGTGTCTAAAAATCAATCACCACAATAAAGGAATTCACTGCATGTTTCTGTAGAATTCTCGCCATCATTTATTAAGTAATTGCACCTGCTACTTTCCACGACATTAAAAATTGCCAGCAAAATGTCATTTTATAGTGTACTTGCTTATGATATATTGTCCAAAATATGTGCTTGAACACATTTAATGTTTTCATAGCAGGTTTAATAACATGATTTGTTATCAAGCAAGCATTTCTGTGAAGTAAGAAAGTTGGGCTGGAAATATTTTTGTAAGGAAAGCAAAAAGTTGTACCATAAAATCTCTTTTGATGGAGCTCTGGATGATGATGATGTTCGCTCTGCAGAAGGGTGGACCCTGCTACTCCTGTCTCCATGAAAACTGACATCATCCCATTTCTCTATCTGTGTCTGAATATCAACTGAAAAATAAAGAACAGAAATATATGAATCTTTTAAAGAAACTACTGCTGAAAATTTTAACTCCTCTGTTAAATGTATGTTGTAGAGAAAATAATGCCACCCAAGACTATATTTTAATAAAGGGCCAACATACAGAAATATTGTGCACCTTTCTAGTTAAAATACTGTGAAAATATTTGGAAATTCACAACATTTTTTCTAAATCTGTTAGCATTCATGGCCAGAACGTCAGTGTAAGTTTTGACTTAAAATCAGTGATTTGTATATAATTTAGTCAAATTGTAAAAATAAAGCTTCTTTTAGAGATTGACATGCAAAAATGACTATATAGGCAATTGATATTATTCAGTCATATGTCAGACTCACTTTGCAAAGATCAGATGTTCAGCTCCTGTTTGAAGGTCTCTAAAAGAATTTCTGTGCTGATGAATGGAAAATTTGCTGCCTTGGTATAAATTACATTTACCTTGCAAATTTCTCAGTTGCACTGCAAGTCATTTAGTTTGGATAGAACTGAATTAAATTCACCTTTTCCAAAGCTTGTCGATAGATCAGGCTTGGCAGGATATTGAGTTGTTTTGGGGATTTTTTTTTTCAATCTGTATAAATATATCTCTCTTGTCAAGAATGGATTTTTTTTTCCTCTGGTATGCTTAGATAAAGCAGGATTTACAAATATAAATGTGCATTTCTGACACCTGCAGTTGTGAAAAGGACATCAGTATGGGCTGCCTCTCATTTGTGTCCTTTACCAATTTCTCATCACACTCCTACAGATTTTTCTACCATTTTACATACCCTGACTAAGTTCCTTTTTTACAAAGAACTTTCAAAACTTTGTTAGCACACTTAGTGACAACTTAATAGGCATAATGGCAAAGGCAAAATGTAAAATGTGTTCACAGAGTTTAAGGTTTAAAGTGCTTCAGGTTGTTTATAATAGGGAGCAAATGCTACACTGCTGAAATGTGGTGCAGCAAAAATTCTGCTGTTGCTCATTATTTCGTGACAGTAGCCAGGAGAAACTCGTGCTAAGCAGGGCTATGGAGCACTGATAAAACAGCTACACTCTTACCTAAATCTAGAGAAGACTTGTCTGCAACTCTGACAGCCTGGACTTTCTGCTCAGAATCCACACTGATCAGGTCAGGATTCTCTGTCTTCTTTCTGTGGATTGAAGCTTTTAAGCCTTCACTTCTTGAAGGATTCTCTGATTTCTTTGCTTTGTTTTGGGTTTGTAAGACAGGTTCACTAAGATCCAAGAGATCCAGACCTGTTGATAATACTTAGAGACAAAATGTTAAAATTCAGTGTTGTTTTTATTCAAATAGCTCACTTTTAAAGATTTAATTGGGGAAAAAATGACTGATGTGTTTGCATTTGGCTAGCACAGGTGTGTATTTCCTGGCTAAAGATGATGACCAGTATGTTAAAATATGACTGGGGATTTCAGGTGCTTAACTGAATGCAGCTCAGCAGATTTGCAAAAAAGGCTTTTCCTCCGAAAATCTTAAAGGCATCTGAGGTCTTACAGCTGGGGCCTCCAGAGATTTTCCTCTGTTGTGATGGTTCCCCGTGCAACGGAGCTTTTAGATAAGATTTGGTTTAATCTTATGATTTATCAAGTGCTGGTAACAGCTGCTCAGGGCTCTGCTGTTGTGGCACAATCCATTTGGGAGTAGCTGGAGCACACAGCTCCCGGGGTGGACGTGGGTCATAAAGGAATGAAGATATGTTTATGGTTTCTACTGTTGTTGCTGCTTGTCCTTTGGGGCATAAGTACTGAACATAAAGTCTAATGCCATTTCTGTTAAGGACTGTATCAGTATGAAAGGAACGTTCAATTTCAGTTCTTCTTTTAAAAGTTGCCTAAAGAGTAACATTTGCAATTCTTTAGCATGTAAAAGGTAGAAAAACTCCTTCTTTATCATCGTGTTACAGGGCAGGTGTTTTTGACAAATCAATTTGCATTATCTCTTGCAATGCTTTATCTGTGTTCTTGGAAATCACTGAATTTCATCAACTTTCATAGAATAATTTTTTATTTTATTATTAACTAAATCTAATGAATCCCCCTCTCCAATCTGATAGATATTCAAAGCAGGTATAAAATGTACAGGTACATTTCAAAACAAGCACCATTCTTAAACAATCTGAAATAGTTTTATTCACCCCTGTAATATCTTCAGCTATATTTTTAAAGGGAAAAAATATTACTTACAATTGTTATCTAACTCAGTATTTCAGCTTTTTTTACTAGAACTTGCATGCTGCTTTAGACACATTAATTAGATGTGAAGATAATCACTCAGCTGTCAATTATTCATTTAATAATTTGCATGTATATAAATTTTAATTAAATGGCTTCTAACAAGCCGAGTCCTTTTATGAAACAGCAAGAGAACACAGAAGTGCTGTGCTGATTTTATTGTCTCTCAGCTGATCTGCTCAACAGCATCGATTACCTTTGCATGGATGCTGAGTAGGAGGGGGCCACTTTCTAAAAGTACTTCCAAAGGACAATATACTTCAAATAGAATTCAGTATAATTCAAAAGGTTTTCAGGATTCACTCTTACTTTTTATTATCTTCTCTACTACCTCATTGCAATGCAAAGGAGGTAAGCAAAATATTGGATCCTTTCACTAATAAAGAGTCTGAACTCAGCCTGGATAAAGTGTTTTGATACCTCACCCCTTTTTCTCTCTAACATCTCATCCAAGTTTTCATTAAGAAAATATCTTTCTAGAGTAAGGAATGGGTTTGATTAAAACCAGACTAAATGTGGCTTTTCCCATAGGTTAAAATTTTGCAAAGCCAAATATAGAGTATTGATCCAAACTCTTATGTACATCCTGTGAGACTTAAACAAATTGCCTTAATTTCAGCCCCAAAGATCTGCTAGAATTGATATGATTTGAATCACATCAGCTTTCCCCTAAAATGTAATGAACACAGTTTTTCTCCTAACAGGTCAGGCAATTATAATTTAATGCCAGTTTTTGATTTTGTGCAAACAGTAACAAACCAAGAAATCACTTGACAAAAATGTGCCGTAATTAAGCTAAAACTAAAAATCTTTTTCTCTAGATAGTAAAGAATATTGTTTACCTGCAGTATTCGATGTTACAGGCCTTGCAACAGCTTCTGGCTTAGTTTCACAGAGAAAGTCATCAATGGAGGGGCTCAGGAGGGGTCTGCTCTCCTGTTGCTCATTCACCAGCTAGCAACAAAGAACCCCAGGTCACAGAGCGTTCTTGGGATGCAGAATTTACAGAGACAAAACATATTCTCACAATATCATGTGCTTTATTTTTAATTGTGAGAGTAAGATGTTGCAATTAGAAGATGCACAAATAGCACTGGGATTGAAATAAAAATAGCTTTAGTTCCTCTTTTGGGGCAAAATTATATTCCACTTTAACAAATCACACAAAAATAAAGCAGCAAGATGATTTTTCCTTAGCAGTTATTGCATACTATTGCTTATAGGGCTAAAGTTACAGGGCCTGATGCAGCTCCCTTCAAATCCATGGTGAAGTTGCCCTTCTCTTACACCAGGAGGCTAAGCAGGGCTTTCTTTTTTGGAAGTGGCCTTTTTTTCCCCACAAGTAACATGCTTCCCCACAGAACTTCCACAATAGCATTTCATCTTGCAAAGAAGCATTAGCCCATTAAACAATAACCTGCTGAGACAGGAAACACTTCTCTGCCATACAACGACAGGTGAATGACAGTGGATGGAGCCTGGTGAGTGTATGAACCTCCTGCATGAGTTCTGACCGTGGGAAGACTCATAAAACACCTTTTATTTAGGAGCAGTTTTCCATTTTTAATTGCAGAAATGCATTGGTGTTCCGCTACCTGACAGAAATCTCGGTATTATGGGCTATTTAATGTATGAGGAATTAAAAAGACAAAACAGTACAAGTCTCAGGCATAAAAGTCCCCTCTTTGCCATCTGTCTCTGATTAAAGGATCAAGACCTAAGCTGAGCTGGAGGGATGTCTGATGGTGTGCCCTGCATTTACTTTATCTTAGTATCCTAATTTCTTTATCTGAAAAAACGTTTCCCCACCGTTGCTTTTGTCTGGAGCTCTTTCAGCTTTATTTTATCCCCTCCACTCTTCTTCCCGTCCCTCTGTTCTAACTCTTTTTCCATTGCTGAATTTTCAAAATTTTCTCTCAGATGCGTTTGGATTTTTAAATTTAGGATGCTAACATGGACTAAAAGTGGCCAAAAAGGGTATTTACTCATCCTCATATTTCTTAAATACTGACCCTGAGCTACTCCAGCAGCAGGATTATCTCTAAAGTTATTACAGCAAACCAGATTAGGTTCACTGCTGTTCAGTACTTGAATTCTGCATTGCAAAGCTGCAGCAAAATACTGGAGCTATTGAAATAACAAGCCCACTATTATGATGGATTAAACATTTAAGCTGATATTGCTGTGCGTGTGCACAAATGCATTTGCCCAGGACCTCAGAGTTTTGCACTAAAATACCAATTTCCATGAGCACCATGGAAGACAGATGAGTGATTGCCTGCCCAGCTGAGTGCAGCACAACGTGCAAATGTGGGCTCTGAATTTAGAAATCTGTCCCAAACTCCAAATGTACATGTGCTAAGCCCAGACTGCAGATGCACCTCACCAGGGACTTAATCAGGGGGAGTTTGACTCTGGATTGACTGTCCAGGTTGCTGTCTCATTCAATGCACAGAAGGCACTTGCTTAATTTGGTAAATCTCATCACTTGATTGGAAATTGCATTTATATCAACTGCACACCTTTGATTTCCATTATCCCCAGGTCTACAAATTTACCTAATGCTGATATTCAAGACTTAAGCAGACCTAATTTTTCTTTTTATGATTTGATGACAGTCCTTACTCATGACTATTTTTGAAAAACATGAATGTGGATTCCTTAAGTTAAGAGTTAAGTCTTATCCAAATTACTTCTGGAATTTTAAAATTTTATCCAGATATCAGTAAAAGTTGCTTGTCGTATTTTTTTTTCTGCATTTACACAGCATAAAGAAAAGTCCTAGACCATTTGGAGAGGGACAGGAGGGAAGAAATAAGAAGTTCTGTAGGAATCAGTGTAAATATAAAAACTTCATAGGAAGTACTCTGTATCTATAAGACTATCAGTAGGGTACATTATCACATAAGATTCAGATGCTTATCAAGTTTCCCATTACATTCCGTGGAGATTTTCTTTAATAGGAAAGAATGGGGGAAGGATGAAATGAAGAAAGATTATGAGAACCAAAGCACCCAAGATCACTCACTGCAGACGGTGAAGAATAGAAAATCTGAAGACCAACTGGAAAAGGCAATTTATTGCCCAAATCCGCTGCAGAGGTCAGAGGATAAACTCTGGGAAGACTAGAAATAATGCTAAGAATCAGAGTTGTGGAGGGGAAGGAGACAAGAATCAATAAAGATCTGAATTTTTCCAAGGTCTCACTGAAGCATGACGTCTGATAATTATTTTGTTCCTTTTCAAAGATGGTTATCATGTCCTTAGAATTTTCTATATTATGTTTATTAGATTTATTACATTTTGGAGGAAGACTAGAAGACTTTGGCTAGCTTAGGCTGACAAAATGAAGATTGAGTAGGAATGTGGCTATTCTTCATGTACACACAAAGGGACAGTGGTCAGATGGCACTGGAAGAGGAAAGTTATTTCAGCTATAGAGAAATGTTGGCCCGATAACAGAGTTCTAAACTGGGCACAAGTACATCTGGCCTGGGAATTAAAAGAACTGACCTATCACAGCAGTGAACTGTATGAACAGTATTCTTTTTTTTACTGTAGGGGAACAAAATGCCCACCTATTTAAAATGGCTTTTGCCAAGCCTTCTACATCGCTGTTTATGACGTGACTGTGACCCAGAGGATCCCTCCTAGTCCTGTGTCCTGTGCTCCCATGGCTAAGGACTGGAAGCTGTAGGAATGTCTTATTGAAAGGTTTGCTCCTGTGAAAAATAATCTGCTTTTAACTCAAATATTTGGGTCAAAACAGATAGCAAATACATGACCATGTCTACTAATTCTCAATAAGCACAAATTACGTGTGTACAGCAATAGAAAATATTAGAAAAATACTATTTTGATGTGAAGCAGACATTTAATGATGAATTAAGACTTAACAAGTAGGAGTGCCATGAGATGATATTTTTTCTGTAGGGAAATGGGCAGTGGGGCAGGTTTCTGACATTATTGCATAAGCAGTGCCACTCGTTAAGCCCTTGGTCTCGCACTCAGAATTTCATTTTGCTGCCTCATATACTGTACCAAATTTATCCCTCGCTTAATACTGCTCAAGTTATTAGAGTTATATCAGGCATGAATTTGGAGTAGTGCATAAAAGATGTATGAGATGAAAACTATGATCTATATTAAACCAATAATTTATGGTTCTCAAGCACCTTTCAGGTTGAAAATCACAGAAGGCCTTAAAACCTTCATGAATCCAGCCTGGCACCACCGCAGAGCTGAGGAGTATTATCTCTGTGTTGCAGATGAGGGAAGCAAAGTGAAATTAGGAAAGTCACCCAGCACCTCTGGGTGCTGGAGAAGCAGCGCTGGGGGCAGGAGCAGGGCGGCCGATCCCGCACAGGATTTATGTGCCCAATATCTGTACACACGCCAAGGGGTGCAGACTCAGCCTGGGAAAATGGGGGTTTCTCAGTACTAATTTAGCCAGTGGGTGGCATAAATTCTCATAATGTCTCTAGGAACTTAGATTTTCTCTACAAGATTCACTTTAATTAAAGAAGAAGCCCACGCACTCTTTTAATTGAGGGATACGTGAAATCTGTGGAGGCTGATATTCCCTACTACCAACACATCTGAAGAGACTCATCCATAGTACAAGATACTCCTAAATTCCAGTGAGTCCTCTGGGAACAGCACAACAGAAAAAGGTGGTTTTCTCACCCCAGTACTGCTGATGGAATTTTTCATTCCAAAAAGCATGTAAGTGGGGCTTCTGGGTGCTTTGGGAGAGATACTGGGAGAGTCCAAAGTGTCTGATGTCATCCCCACTGCTTCAAAATACTCAAAGCAAGGATCATTTAGCAGTGGCTGTAAGGTATGGTCCTTCCATCCCATTGTATATACTCTCTTACTGCATTCCTGATTTTTATCTGCTTGCAGTGCACAAAGCATGCTGGTCTGTTTCTTTTTTTAAGTTTTACTAGGACATAACATAATGCTAGTCTTTAAGATAAATTATTTAGTCTCTAAACTGGAGGGGGGGGGTTTCCAGTCAGGCATGGCAGCTAATTAGCACCTATGTTTTGAGCACAGAGTGAACTAGTTCTCTTAAATTAAGTGCCTAAATTCCCTTCATGTTCAATAGGGAGAGATAAATGCCTAGAAAAGCAACTCCAGAGGGAGATTGTGCCTGCCCAATTTAGGTTGTCCCTCAGGAGGCTCTCAAAGGCACCTAGCTTTCCCCTGGCTATATAGGGGATTTATTTTAGAAGGACTGGCTCAAGAGGCATCTAAAATTTAGATGTAATTCGCTACCAAAGTGAGTTGGGTTGGATTTTGGATTGCATCCATTTTGTCACCTGAGCCTGATTGAATTACTCATGGCACTAATTTAAGAAGCCCCAAACTACTACTGGGTAATCCCCTGTACAGTTCAGCAGCAAAGCTGCTCCTGGGCACTGAGACTTTTTCCTGTACTGCCCAGTCAGTGTGGTGAGAGTGTGGTTGAGCTGCACCAGTGACATGAGCTGCTGCAGAAGGCTCAGAGAGTGGTAATGAACATGTGGTCATGAGCATGGGAGAAGGCAGGAGACATCTAACTCAGATTTTCTACTGGAAAAATTGTATTTTTGAACTTTGCTCTGAGAATCTTGTCTGCTCTTTGGGTAAAAGAGACTGGGCAAACAGGTAAAACAGTCAGATCTATTCCAGCAGCTTGTAAGTGTAAATGCTTAGGCAGAGACTTCAACTCGTTTCAATCACTAATTATTTTTGTGATACACAGCAATGGTTTCCTGACAGGTTTCTGCACACATCTGGCACCCTATGATCTTTGGTGGCACTCACTGGGGTAAGAGGAAACAAACCAGTTGATTTCTACTACCTGGCTCTTTCTAAAAACTGATAAATGGAAACCACAACTGGAAATTGAAGTTATTGTTTTCTAGAGCATAACTGGAAGTCCTCGCCTGACAGTCGTGTCTGTGAATCATTATCTTGGCAGGGTAAGAACTGAAAGACCGCCTTTCCTGGTTGCAGAGGGATGTTTGGAGAGGGAACTCCTGACAAAATCAGTAGTCTTGTGATAAAATTTAAATTGCAAGAGTTTTGTTTTTCTTCTTTTCTCACTTTTCTAGTATGTTTATAATGATTTCACAATCAAAATTACTGTTTCACATGCTGATTACTTCTTGGCTTTTGACATCATCCTTGTGCCAGAGTGATACATTAATTTTTCTCTGTCACTACTACCAATGTATGTCCCAATGAAGCTGACTTGAGAGCCAAATATTTGGTTTTCACCAGAAGAGAGAATCGATTCACACAGCACGTGGTGTAACTGACTTCCACCTCACGTGAATTGTGGGAAGCTCTAAAACTGAGATGAATTAATTGCACCTTCTTGCAAAGAGCACTTTGGTGTTGCTGCCTCTCTGAAGACCAGCCCTGCTCGCCAGGTGATAACCATTGCTCTGGTGCCAGGTGGTAGGAAGTGTGTGTTGTGGCCTGTGAACCAGAGGTGGCAATTTCTTACCTGAAATCACACAAGCCAAGCCGCCCCCCAGGGCTTGCAGCTGTCAGGGTTTGTGTGAAGTCAGAGAAGCTGTGGGAGGGCTGCTGTAGACACTGCACTGGATATCTGAATTCACGTGCCAGCTGTGTTGTTTAAAACCTTTGTTTAGGTTGCAGCTCCATAAAGAGCAGCTGCATTGCTGGGTGACAGCTCTTGTTGTGATCTCTGTGTCACACCAACACCCTGCCTGTGTTTCTGCATGCTGACCTGTACAGGTTATGGTGCACTGTTGCAAGGTAAAATTAAACATCTCACAGTTCAATATCTCCTTCCCTCTGTTCAGCCTGGTCTGGCTAAAGGAGGTTTAACATGGGAGTCGAGTCTGGCTCATGCATTTTGGCCTGGCTCCAGCAAAACACTTAAACATGCTCTGCAAAACTCAAGGTTAAGCACATGCTTAACTGTCCTGCTGGACCAGAGCCATGGGGGAAGAAAAGGAAAGTTACTCTTGTCATATTTTAACTGTGACTGACAGTTTGGCCTTTACCCATACAGAAATGTGATTTATTGTAAATCTGCCTGTTGCATTCAGGCCTGCATGCTCCATGCACTTTTTTAAGCTACAGGAAGCTGTTATCTAAAATGGAGTGCCTCCTCTTCCTGGGTGTTAGAAGATTTTATTTATCATTTGGCCATGAGTTTTCTTTGTGGTGTTACCTGGTGATTTCTGTTTCAGCATCTCCCCTCCCCATATCATTATCTAGGCTGAAGATCTACAACAGTGATCAAAGACAACATTTTGTCATCACCATAGATAATTTGAGATCATCGCTGTATCTTTGCATATGGGCTGTAACTGCTTGAAAAGCACATGGATTCTTCTTGTCCTTTCTGTGGATTTTTCTTCTCCAACTATGTTCTAGAGTAGCATATCTAGAGTCAGGCTGTGGGTTTGGATGTGCTACTGTGCTGATCATAGGAATCAGGATGTTGAGTTCTTGTTACTTGGCCTTTCCCTTTAGGAATCTGTCATAGAATGTCTGGCTGCTTTGGGATGTTTTCAGCAGATTGAAGAGCTTGAAACTCATAAGCTGTTTGGGAATTGCAATTCAGTAGAACAGTTTCACTGAAAAACCAGCAAGTTCAGTGAATCTAGAACTGTAGCTCATGGTTTGCAACTCCTTATCAGGACAGTATATTCATACTTACAGGACTCATGAATGAAGAGCCAAGAAGTTTCTGAAAAGTAACTCTTATTAATTAATATAAAAACCAGAGCTAAACCAGTGCATTATATTATTCACAAAAAAGTTTGTCCAATCTTTCTGTCCTTAAGGAATAGTAAGGCATTTTACATTGTATGAAACAGTAGGGTTAATTTTTTTACTTTATTAAAAATATGACACCATCAATTCCCATAGTAATTTCAAATTAAAATTGTTATTTTGTGGAAAAATGTATTTAATTTATGTGACAGAGAAATCTACATAACTTTAGGAAAGCAGCCAATTTATGACTTTTAAGTATATTGTCAAGGCAATTTTATTGTACTCATGAGAATATTTCTGCTGAAATTATGCATTCAGCCCTAAAAGCAGTAAGTGTTGAGTAATATTTAACTTAGAGGTAAAGAAGCAATTAATATTTGTGCTGCTAAGCATGTATTCATTCATTTTTGTATTTCTTTTTTTTTGCTCTTCATGTATTTACCCTGTCCTAATAATAGATGTAAAAGAGTTATCAGTAGGACTTAGGTTGTGTCCCCTGTCAAAGCTTTTATGATAAATCAGATTTGAGATGTATAGAACATACTGCTAATGAATTTATCATGAATCCTTTAAAAAGAATCAAAAAATAGGATCTCAAGCCTAGTTATCCCAAGATCAGTGAGGAAATTGCTACTGTTTTCAGAGGGCAGATTGGAATGTACAATGAATTCTTGTACTCCACACTTTGATAATGACAATGATTAAAACTGGCATGATTTTTGCCTTTTTTTTACCTGAGTGTATTTCACTTAGTTAAAATGCAGTGAATTCTGGCTTATGTTGGTGTGAAAGGGAAGGGAAGCTAATTACATCCTCTCGACCATCCCACTGTTCTGTTATAATGTTACTGAGAAAACATTTATGGAGTGGGCTGGAAGTCAGTGCAAGCCTAATGCTAAGAAGCTTAGAATGAACATGATTGATTCAAATGGGACTGTTAACTTTATATGGAAAACTGTGATTATGCAATCAAATTCATGTAGTGAGCCCTTGATACACACATCAGAAAATCTACTAACAACATTGGGAGCTGAATATTAGCTATCTTTAATCTGTTTCCTTTATAAAATCGAATGGAAGCATTTAAAAATCTCCTGTTAGAGATTAAAAAAAAACCCAAACAACCCACCAAAACCCACAAAAAAGCACCGGAACAAAACAAATATTAAAAAAGCCTAACAAAGCAAGCAAAAAAAGAAAACCAAACCTAAGCAAAACCACACCACCACCACCAAAATCAGTAAATAAATACATACATACATACAAACATATATAATAGCAAATGAAAACCAAAACAGTGGAATTTAGGCAGTGGAAATGTTTGAGTATTTTATTCACAAGCCCTTAAGCAAATATAAGTGTGCTTAGATCAACTAAGAATTGGCATGCAAATGAAGTTCACTTAAAAAAATAATGGTTCCTACTCTGAATACTAACTAATACCTTAAAGACCATAAAAAAGCCCTAAACATCTGGTGGAGTTAATTGGGGTGTAGTCATGCAACATATCCCTTTTTCTGACGTGTGCTGTAGCCTGCATTTTTCACAGGGGAGGATGAATTTCAGCATGTTTCTTATAACGTAATTCCAGCTTTTTAAATTGCTATTTTCCAATTCAAATTCTAAACCCTAAGTGTTCTGTAGGTTAACTTTTTAAATTATAAGTGCTCGAGATCAAAACTGCTCTGAGCAATGTCTGTGTGGGTCCTGCAAATTCTAAGTAGGCAGCTCCTGTATTTTTCAGTCACAAGCAGAAGTGGGGAATAGCTTTCAAGATATATTTTGCATTTCTTTTTCCTATTGGTGAAGTTTTCATGGACTCCCATTTCTGTTCCATATAACTCCAGAGTATATTTGCCACAGGATTGTCATGGACATGAATCCTCCCCTGCAGTTCTTCTTTCTTTCTGTTATCTTTATAGGGGTCCTACCATGAGTAGCCTTCCAAGCTGTGTGCTCTGATAAGGAATCTAAATAAGGTATGATGGACCTGGGACAAATAACTCCTGTGACTCTGTGAGATTCCTTTTGTTTTTGCTGGCAAAGCATTTAAGCATGAACTTTTTTACTGCTCAATAAAGCAGTTAATCATATTTTAAAGTATGAGTCTGGGTCGAAGTATGTGATTGAATCAGATCCTTTGAAGTTCACTGACCTGTAGCAAATTGGGCATTTCATAGCTGACTGCACAATTAAACTTTGACTTCGGGGCATATTTAGGTTTAAAGTTCTCATTAGAAAGTAATTCTGAAGCAAGGGTTTTTTCTCCTGACAAATGCAAAGAAGCTGTGAAGAGATTAAACAAAAATTTTGTTTTGCAATTAAAACCAAATTTATGCATGATTTTTCTCATTTATTTCTCTGCTTCAGGTAGAAGTAATTGGTTCATACCTTAATATCCAGTTAATAATTGAACCTTCAGCAAGCTTTCTTACACATTCTCTAGGTTTTTTCATATGAAAAAAATACCTTTTTTTCACTTGCCCCAGGCTCTTATGAATTATCTTTTAAAAGATAAAGGGAGACAGCAACATGGATAGAGTTATATTCTACAAAATCCTATTAGAACTGAAAGATCACTCTCTTGATGCTTAACGTATTAAATTTGGCAACTACTGAATCCTTTTTCACACTAGTAAGTGTGAAGAAAGTGACTTTTATGGAAGGTAATTGAGACAGGAAGACAGGATTACAAAAAATAGATACTGAAAGGTCTATTCAATTACCAGGAATACCCCTCTGCTCACTGTAGTACACTCATTACTGCTGGAATGGGGATTGAGATTCCCAGTTGCCATCTACTGCCACAGCCCCACAGGAGTCCGCAGTACTTTTTTGGTTCATGTTATTTGAAGATTTGCCTCCAGATCTGACGATATAAAACCATTTTATATCTGATGATATAAAATAATCTGGGAATTGGAAACTTCATTTAAATTCAATTCACAGTATTTATGTCAAAAGATAGGTGTCATATTTTACAAGCTGGGCTTTGCTAGGAGCATTACAATAAAATGTGACTATTTATCTGTCTTGTTCTGTGCTGGATATGTTTCTAACATTTTACAGAGGAAGAGAGCAAAGAGACACATTTTAAAATACAAACTCAGGGGCCTATGTACATTATCACTATCAAAATGTGGTCTTAGAGACTCTTTTTTGTGCATCAGATTCCAATTATGCTTCCTGTGGAGTCTGTGTCCACAGTCAGACATAATTAATCCTCCATTCATCAAGGATTTTAGAAATGGGAGAAGTCACTTTTTCCTCTAAGAAAAGCCAGTGCTCCTCTGTCTGGGCTTGATCCTTGCATTTCACTTGCAGGTTTTTTGCTTAGGCGGCTATAAGGTTGGAGCAGCATAGATACCCAATGTACTTAATTCTTCCTGAGATGTGGATCTGCCCACACTGGGTTGGGTGGTGGTGAGAACTTTGGAAAGACCAGGCTTTATTCTCCCGACCCATCTGTCTTGGGAAGTTTGCAGTCAATTTGGAACTTGTTCCACCCTGTGAGCAGCAACCACATCCATCTGTTTCATCATGTAAAGAGCAGAGACAGACACTGGGATGGGGATGGTTGACACAGCAGAGCTTTATCCTGCACGGATGGTCGGGATGAGGGGTTCACACGGACACACTGCAGTGACAGCATCTCAAACCAACACTTCAGCCAGACAATTAGGGGACAAATGACGTATGCAACGTGGTCGTACAGCTGCACATCACACGTACATGATGCAGAGATGGCTATGGAAAATACTCACTTTTTCACTTGATTCTGCTTCCTTTTGGCTTCTGCACCCCTTTGGTGCATAGCAGGGAAGTAGGTATTTATGTTTAGTGGAAGAAATTACACTGACTAACAGACACAAGCATTTTACTCATAAATTTATCATAGACTATTGCTGAGGAGACTGACAGACAGCCACTACAAATGGTGTGTTAAACATTTAATGAACCCAGGCTGAACTCCTGGCCCTGTTGAAGCCAAAGGAAGTTTTGCATGTCAAATTTTTTTGGGGTGCAGTGAAGGTTTAGAGGGGGCAGCATTTTATGTGGGTTTCTAATTGTTTGTTAATCACTTAGTAGAAAATTAGAAATGATGCCTTAAACAGAGCATGTTTTTCCTCTGTGCGATTTCTTCATAGACATTGGAGTTCACCATGAACAAAACCTGGTGTTCAACAGGGGCTGAGGAGGAAGTGCCAGACCTGGTTTCCAAATTAGTAGATGGTATTTCTAGAATGTGTATTAGTGCAGCACATCTGTGACGCTCTGCTAGAGAAGTACGTGCTGGTGTGTGTGCATCTTAGAAATTTTCCGAAGTACAGGGGCTGTTATCCTAAATCATGAGGGGAATAAAATAGGACTGTGGAGTTTGCTTAAGGCTCTCACATAAAAACAACTTCCAGCAATTTCCATTCCTGATGAGCTGGAAGTATTTGTGTGCAGTAAATATCAGCAGTAAACTAAATGCACTTGCCTGGGGAACAAATTCATGTATGTGAGCAACATGAGGGAATAAAATCCACTCTTGTAACAAGAGTGCTGTGATTTACAGTTGTGTTCAGCCACTGTCTTTAAGAAACTAATGGAACCACCAAATGTTTGGTGGCTACTCCAAGGTATGTGTGAGGTTTAGTGTGGGGACATACGCCCTTCCTTCAACTGAAGGTGTAGAAATGAAAGCAACGAGATATGCAAAGTCGCATATTCTGATCCAGACCAGGAGCAGAACCCCAGTGAGAGCTTAGGAGTGGGATCTGAGATATCGGAAATGACACTATTGTGAACTGGTTGTTTCTTATTTTACATACACACCAATGAAAATATTTAATATATGAATTGCAAATGAGTATTTATGGCGTGACAATTGATGGCATGAATTAGAACCGAGATTTTAAACTAGCTTTAAACAACTTTCTGGTAACTGAACTGGGGGGAAAAATGCATTTTTGTTTAAATTTTCACGTCAAAACATCTGAACCCCCATTATTTACCCCAGGCTACTTCCCCCCTCAGTGAAGCACTGGGACGCCACTGGCACGGGATGGGTCACCCAGTGGGGCTGGGGACTCGCGCAGCGCCCGCGGCCCCCTCAGAGCCCCGCGCTCCGCCCACCTGGGATGCCACAGTGAGGAGGGGCTTTTCTTCTGCAGACTCCTCCCTCGGAATCTCCTTCATCACCATGGCCACAGCCTTATCGGCCGCCCTAGCGCCTTTGCCCTACAACAGTGAAACCAACAATGGCGCCAAGTCAGCAGCGGGCTCCGGCCGCCTCCCGCGCGCGCGCACCCGACCCAGCCCGGCGGGACGCCGGCCGCGCCTGCGCCTGGAAGCGAAGCTCGGTTGGAAGCAGAACACACACACACTGTTTAATAATGATATAACAAATGGTCCGTCAACCCAATGGTTAAGGAGGCAGTTGGGGTCTAGNTAATAATAATAATAATAATGATATAACAAATGGTCCGTCAACCCAATGGTTAAGGAGGCAGTTGGGGTCTAGCCGTGGTCTGGTGGCTCGCTAGAGTTGCCCCAATGAAGTCAACAGGAATCCGGCATTTTCCTGCTGGGCCAAGGCCTGCTGGAAGCTCCCCTGGTGCCAAGCTTCTGCAGGATAGGATCCCCAGAGTAGCAAGGATTGAAGGATCAGCCCCTTGTTTTAAAAGTTTATATCCAACATACCTCTTTGTGGGCTTTTTGGGTTTTCTTTCTTAAAAATAGCATCACGCAGAGTTTTCAAATAAAGCACAGCTCCTTGTTGTTCACTGAGGCAAACTCTCTCTGAAATTTGAATGTATAATCTGGACCCACAGAGTTTATAGCTCTAGTAACATTCTAAAAAGCAATTTACATCATATAAACAGTCTGGGTTTTTGCTAACAGAGCATACGGAGCCAAATTCTGCCATCGTAGGCACTGCTACAGCTCTCCCCAAAATGATCATTGTTGTTGAACTTACTGTAAGGATTTTTTTTTAAACTTCACTTTTCTTAAAATTAACTTGATACATAGTAAATATTCTGGACAAAGTTAAGATATTTTGACATTATTTTGTAAACATTAGCCAAACAGAAAGTGCACCAACATTATGTGCCATGCTGTTTGATGCCACTCTTTTTATTTAATGAGGGTCTTTATCATCTTGAATTCACATGGGTTTCTGTGTCTTGATTCTTGGTCTTATTTTGATCTCTGCCTCTTGCAAGTGACAGAGAAGGCTGGAGCTTACACATAAAGCATCACAGCAGAGCTGTGTTATGCCAGTGACCCTGGACAGGTCCTTATTATTATACTTTAAAAGCTCCCATTGATTTCCATGGAAGTTTTAGCTGTGCAAGGACTGCAGGATCTGGCTCCATAAAAGAAGTATTTTACACTGGACTTAAATATATTTAAATCCTTAAAAGTCTATTAACAGAAGGGGTTCTTTACTAAGACATCATATACAAGAATTACCTTCACTAGCAGTGTATTCTGTGTCAAGTAAACCCCCACTATTGCTTATACTGAACTGCAGATTGTTTCAGGAACATTTCATCAATTGAAGGTAAAACCATTACGTATTATAGCAGGTTCTAAACAGATTTTACTACTGGTCAGGTCAATATTAGATTAGCTTGCTTGTGCAACACATCACAGATACCCTACAGAGAGTTCTTTGCATGCTGCAAGAAATTCTCAGAGCAGAAGTGTCATAAATGATAAGCATGCTGGATTTGTGATGCCTTTGATATCCAAAGAACTGCAAAGTCATTGTAAAATTAAATATATTAAATTCAATGAGAATTACATTTAATTGGTAAGCATATCAAAGGTTCTGGGCCAATTACGTGTTTGTTCATGATTCATATGACATATTCCAGGTCTATGAAGCTTGTTTCCAGTATGACACATGAGCTATCATTAGCTAGCACTAATAGCATGCTATTGGTCTTTATAAAATGTAGTCCTTTTGTGCTGAGTGCTAGAACAAAATTGTTTATCAGCTAGGAAGGATGCATTGGAAAGCATGCAGTGCTTTTTATTTCTTGCAGAGTAAAAACCCACCAAAGCAAAGGTCAGGTCACTTTTTTGAAGACAGAGCCACTTTTTCTTCAAGGTTTCACCTACTGCCTGAAAAGAGTCATGATACTCATATTAGTGCCTGCCGTTCATCCTCCGCACACGTAACTGCAAAGCCCTGGGAGTGGCTGACACCAAATATAAAATCTGTCTCACCAGTTTAAAGTGGCCATGCCACAATGGAGAAAAGCAACCCAAATGATACCTTTGTGCTATTTTTAATGAGCAGACTTTGTATATTTGCTAGGCAAAGCAAGTGGTTTGATGCCACTTTTTTTAAAGTTAGGTCTTTAACTTTCCTAAAAGACTGTGTGTAAGTCAGGTTGACATTTCTGGCTGCTCAGCCTATGGTATGTAAAACATTTTGAAACTAGCAGTTGGTAGCAATTTCCTGGATATCAAAGAAAAAGCCAGTGCAGTGGAATAACTTAAATTGTCAGATTCTGCTGGAGAGGTACACAGGGGAGCAATTCACTGGAAAACGCAGCTTTTTATTCTGTTGACTAGAAATTAATATTGTTGTCCTATGAAAGGTAGGTAAATTTGAAAACTTTAGTCTTTCTTCCTTGTAGTGAACACTATGTAGCCAATACTTGCCCATGAAGCAATCAGGCCGAAGAACTGGAGAGAAATAAAACCAGTTTTTCTATGGTCAGGATAACCTTGTTACCGTTGTGAACTGCAGCTGAAATTAAAATCTCCAGCGCATTTATTACAATAACCATTGAAGAATTAATATTTTTTTAAGGTGCTATTTACTTGGCCTCCTTCAACAGTAAGTTTTGGTTCTTAGCGAGCCAAAGTGCTGTATAAGTTTGGCTGGTTATTAAATTATTAATTAATTACCTGGTACAGCAGTTTATTGCTCAAACCCTGTAATTCTGTAACAGCTAATTTTACACTTGCCAGGACTTAAAAATGAACAGTTTGTTGGTAGTGGAGGTTTGCAAGGTAAGTTACTTTCTCTTGTAAACCACAGTTCAACAATTTAGTAAATAAATTTCATCATTCCCTATTGGTTTGCAATACAGAAATGGAAACATTTGTGATGTAGAACATGATAAACCATGTACAAATAATGGCAAACATGAATTGATGAAGGAAAAAATGTATTATTTGTTTAAATGGAACATACTGCTTTGAGAAAAAATGAGAAATGTGTCAGTATTTCATTATCTGATACATTAGAAAAATGCAACAGTTCCTTTAGGTAATGTCTCCAAAGCAAAATAAGGAGTAGAGTTCAGAGTATTCCCCTGATGCTAAATATTTAGTGTTGGGTTCAAAACTTAATTACAATTTCTCTAGGCTTATCCTTTGGGATCAGATAATGGATAGTAATAGACATTTCCATAGGAGTATGCTGATTTAGCAGGATTTTGTAGGGAAATATTTTTTTCTGCTGCTGTTTCTGAATAGTTCCAAATTAAATTTTGTACAAGTCACACTATTTAGATGTGGTACTTAGTAATGAGTATTTAATTAAATTTCTGTAAGATCATATTAATGTAAATTTCTAGGGCAGCATAAAGTTGATTATTTTTATAAGTGATGCATATACCTTTGTAACCATGCTCAGGTATGATAAATCTTTAAGTACTTGGGACCAACTCATCACCTTCAGGTCCTGATGGGCAGATCAGAATGAACACATGGTCACACTTTCAACATTACTATTTAGTGCAATACTACATAATTCTGTAATTATTTTCTTCATTACAGCAATTTGCAAATTTGTTCTTGCATATGAAAAGCCAACAGCCAGTGCTTTGTCAATGTTTAACATTTTGACAACAGTATTTAAGCTACAATGATTAATTGCAGAAATTCTTTGTTGTCATCTATGCAATAAAAGGATTTTATCTAAAACTACTTCATAATTAGAAGTTTGCTTTTGACAAAAATTTAAGGCACTTGATTCCTAAATTCACTTTTCAGGAATATTTATAGCACTTGTTCTTGTGAGAAAGTGAGCAGAAAGAAATGGAGTGATCAGATGTTTCTTTTTTATTTTAATATGTATACACGGAGAAAGTATTCCTTCTTTACACAGACCTGTGCTGTTCCATTTATTTTCCAAAGATCCTACTGAGCTGTTTCAGCTTTATTTGACACACTACAATGCATCACTATTCAGTGAGCTATGGGAAATCATCTCAACATGGGCATGTTTAAATTTAAGCTTTTATAAAATAGAAGTTTTAAGACAGCTTTCCCTATAAAGGAATTTGATAGATAAAAAATGGATCTCCGGACAATGCTGGTACAAGTATGACAGGATTTCTGGTTTCATGGGCATCTCCCTTTCCAGCTGAGGAGAAACAGAGTAACACCTCGCTGCATTTATGAATGTAATGCCAAAAAATATGGCCAGCTGTCCTGACCTTTCCCACTGGGCTATTGAACAGAAGGGTTTAAAAACAAAACAACAACAAAATTCACCACTTCAGGACATCCTGAAATACCGAACTGCTCTTTAAATATCTTTAATAGGTTGGGAGGGCCTTTGTAAAGCAAACTTTATGAAAGATGCATTAGTGAGAACTCTCAGTTTTAGTCGCTGTTGTCCTCCTGTGTTGGGAGAAAGAACAGGGAGAGCTGCTGAACGTGTTGAATTTGGGAGGCCTGGCTGCTCTCCAGATCCCCCAGCAGCTGAGGTATTAGAGTACCAGCTAAGCAGCCTATTCAAAACGGCTTTATGCTCCACAAATCTTCCTGTTTTGTGCAACTTAAAAATAAAAATGAAGGGGAAAACTTGGCTTTATTTTTTTAAATTATGCAGCGCTAAGATTTTTACCTCTTAAAATGAGCACACAGAACTATGCAATGGTACCATGAGAGTTCCAGTGTCCACAATACAACTGTGAGCTCTTGATTTACATAGGCTCTGTGTATTACTTCAAATTTTTCCCTTCTCACGCGTTTATGTTCGTGTTTTCTGCATAAGTATTTCTTCTCATCTATACTTTTCTACTTTTTTCTAGTGGTGTTACATCTTGCATTTTACATATAATTAAAAATAATGAGAAAACATTTAGTGGGGCAGTTTTATGGACCAATACAAGATCGATATTTAATCAGAAAATTCTGTTTCATCAAAGCTCATGGTAGTTTTTTATTACGAGCCTAATGAAGTCAGGTATATATCTATGATAAATGAGAACACAACTCCCTTAGGCAGTGCCCAGCTGACCGTGGTGAGGAAATGTGAACGAGCTCTCAGTCCTGAACTGGAAGCAGCATCATCAGGGTAGACCAGCTTTCAGCACCTGAGCTACTATTTTGATATTGTATTTGCATCCTTTGGAACCTCTTATCAAGATCTCAAGTGATTACCCAAACTCTTTTGACTCATGACCTTTAGTAGTTCATTCTTACAAGATTATGATAAAATACAGAGAGAGTTGGCTACGGACAAGGAAGCAGCTTGCCCAAGCAGTAATTTACAGTAAAGCAGCTAAGTCCATATTGGCTGAGTTCACAGTGTTCTACTCCTCCTTCATTCCCTTCCTCATTTTTTCATCCTTATGTTGATGGAATAACAGATTTCAGTGTTAATATGGGAAGACTTTACTGCATACAAGAAAAATGGCAAAGAAAGAGACAAAAGCTGATAAAAAGCAATAAGCATAAATATTCACATTTACCCTCACTGGGTTGTGTCTTATATCCATTTAAATGTCGATAGGGTGGTTAAATTGCATTCCAGTGTGAGAAGCATTTGCATTGCAATGGCACTGTAAGGTTTTCTGTTTATTGACTCTCGGTAACTGTTGCATCACGTGCGCTCCCTTGAGAAGCTGTCTCAGTCTGAAGCCTGCAGATTCATTCCCAAAGCCAAGTGGGACAGCTTCCAAAGCATCTCTGGTGGAAGCTCTGCAAGACCCATTTTACTCTCAAGAACTTGTGCAAAGTTACTGTACTTACATGCATTTGCATAAATGCAAATTATGACTGGAAATTAATAAACAATTCTGTCAAATCTAACTCATTCTCTATAAGCTAGTATGAATCTTTCAGGCTAATAGGAGGAGGAGGAGGATGAGAAGTAAGTGGTTTTTTCCCCTCTTAAGTCAAAAGGTTTGGAGTATACATAGGGAATGCATATTTTGAGCAAGATAACAACACTCTGTAATGGTGGAACAATAATGATGATTTAACTGTAAATAGTAAACCCAGCTGGGGATATAGAGCAGGGTTGGTAGGAAGAAGGAGGTCTGGGACAGAACTAACTACTTAGAGGTTGTTTAAGGTTCTGATCCTTTTATGAACAAGTTATATAATATATCTCCTTGTGATAGGAGGCTTGGATGAGACATTTTGCAGTCCTTTCTTTCTTTGCAATTGTCATCTTTTAATAAGTCCATTGTGAATATACAGAAACTATTTTTTAGCACTTATTTGATTGACTTCTTGATAATTTGGAATTGCATTACCAAAGGGATGAGTCCTTTGACTGCACAATGGTATATGACTTGAAAAATCTTAGGGAATAGCTGCAGGATTTCCTTCATCTCTGCTTAGTCTGCGTCAAGGAACTTTGTGAAATCACTGGATTTAGTAACTGGTAATTTTAAATTTTTTTGGTAGTCTTCAGCAGAGAATTAATACTGAAGTATTTTCTTTCCCATAATTTCAGTTCCTTTTATGCTGACTTCAGTATCATGAGCCCCAATCATAACATACACATAGCAACAGAATTACTTGCTATTGGTTGCTATACTGCCATGATAATGCATGTGCTGAATTAGAATGAGAGATTCCTCTGGTACTAGTTCAAGTGATATTCCAGGAGATCAGATCACTTTCAAAATAAACAATTGATGACTAATGTCTGTCGTTTAAATGTGCGTTTACTGCACACATGATGTGTAAATGATGGATTTTGTTCCCTCATTTCCTACCAGCACATGATTTTACTGTTCTTTGAACTAGTATGCAATTTTTATGGTTTTGTTTCATGAAACATGCAGAGAACTCAGACTAACTCTGCACTCTGTTTAGAAAAAGCAATGAAATAAACTGAGAGGCAGTGGTAGTATTTTATGTGGAAATCAGTGGCTTATCAGTGAGCAGGAATACAGGATAGTCTTTGTAGGAAATGCAGAATATAAAACATTGCTCTGAGTTAACTGGAACAGGCAAGCTGTTACAAGGCAGCTGTTTCTGAGCCTGTCTTAGAGAAACTGTTTTATACGTGTAGCAATAGGGTAACCCTCAGTGAAATTAACAGCTGTTCTTATTTAACCTCTGATAATGGCTTGAGCTACAAAGCTTGAGACAAGCATTTAGCTCTCTTCATGCTTGTCACAAATATTCATAGATGTTGGGAATTTTGCTTTTGACAGTTTTGCTTGGATCTGCTTTTGTATTATCTTTGCGTTTAAGAGAGGTTTCTGTACTCCCAGTTGTGCTGTCCTTAGAGTCAAAACACTAATTTATTGATATTAATATAGCAAAGGCAGTGTTGACCAGAGCAAAGTATGGAGTAGGTCATGGCATAGCTTAAAACTTCCTGTTCATTTAAAGAAAAAAAGAAGAAAACCCCAGACAAATGCAGCTGTTTCCAGAAGCTGTTGTGCCTTAACTGTTGTATCGTGGTATCACTAAAGTTTCTCAGTAATAAAATGCACGTGGATGTGGCAACATAGAAGTATTTTGGCCTCATGCAGAAGGTGATATTCAGGTACCTTGAAGCAGTCTGCCTTCAATTCCAGAGAAAAAAGTGGGTGGTCTCTGGGATGAGGTCAGTCTGGGGGTTGGTTCTCTCTTTTATTACATCTTCACCTGGGACCAATGAGACTCAGAAAAGTGTATGATGGTACTTTGTGTGTAAAAGACAACTGGAAGTATAACTGTGTCTGGAATATGATGCAAGTTATTTTTTAAAAGAAAGTTGTGCATGTTCCAATGTCAAAATAATATAATCTGTGCTCTACCTGCCTGGAACAGATAAGAAATGTGTATTTTTCCCAGTGTTTGCAGACTTTGTTGTTCTTGTTTCAGATATCATTATTAAATCCTGCACTTCACAGTTGTACACCTGTGCAGCCAGAAAAGGAATTAGGTCCCATTAGCCCCATATTTTTGTTAATGGAGCCGTTTTCTCGACTGGGCAGACACTCATCAGACATTTAGAATGAGAAAAAGACAGGCAAAGGAATAAATGTAATTTAAAAGATAAAGAAATCTCTGACAGAGCTGGAAAAAGGCTCTGAATACATAATAATCTGATCATATTCTACTGATACAATTCTGTGAGAGTTTTAAGATCATTTTAAAGTCCTGAAACTGTGGTTTTCTGCACAGAAAAAAACTAGTACTCCTCTAAAGAATACAACAAAAATGTTTCTTAAAACTGTTGGAGGGACATAAGAGTTGCCTGTTGTTTCCTCCTGTTTTATATTACCAGATTAAGAGTCCAAATTGCTTATTTCCATAGTCAAGGTTTTACTCTTATTTTTTACTCTTCTTAAGGAAGGCATTGTTTAGCAAAGGTGGAGTTATGTTGAATAAGGGTGACTGTTCAGATGACCTGTTATTTCAGAATCAGATAAAATTCTGCATACTGTTTTGAAAAATGAGATATGTATTTAAATAAATGAAATGGTGTATGTCTCTTACTAGGTACCTAATCTCAGAACTATTCAAAATTTGCATTTGTTCTTAAATTCCTTATTTTGATTGTTCTGGTTTTGTTTATGAAGGATGAGAGCTTGGGCACTGAAGACAGTTTGTAATGCATTGTGACCACTATTAACTCTTATTGAAGATTAGGATGAAAATCTCAGGATTTGAGTTCTATAAATATGGAGTAAACATTATGTGATCAAAACTCATGTCCTCAGTTTAATGTTTTCATACAGATTCTTTCATGGTTTGTGCATAATCACACAAGATTTAATTCTGTTTAGGATTTTTGTTTTTCTTTGGCTCGCTTGTTAAACACCTTGCTCAAAGGCTATTAAAAACAATGAAAGTTTTTATAACCATGAAATGCTGAAATATATTTAATTCCACCACAACAATATATGTGATTCTACCATGTAAAAGGATAGAAAGATAGTGAGGCAGTGAATTAATGGAACTAAAAAGTAACAAAGGGTAGCTAGAGGTTTGTGATTGGGTTTGTTTTGAAGCAGATTGATGTTACTTTCTCATCATCTGTGATCAGACCTGTACATATTAAATAATGAAAACATATCATACTAGATGGCCAGCTCGAAAACAACAGATCAGGATAGTTTATGATTGAAATATACTTTTAGGACTTATTTTCTTGACCTACATGAGTTCTCTCCAGCCACTGTTCTAAATACTGCCAGGGTAAATTTAGCCCTTCCTGTAATACAAACATTTGATTCCCATCATAATAAAAACACTTGATACCCTTGAATTTATTATGTAATGTTTTTGCTGCAACCTTAAGGTTTGAGTCCTTTGTAGAGTGAATGGTGTCAAAGTAGAACTCTTCTAGCACTTTGGTCATAAATGGTCTTTATGCTGTATCCTTGACCCAAAATTCATTCCCAGTCTCTTGTGCTGTGTGTTCTTTGCAACAAAGGTTCAGAATGTGAGTGTACTTCCCTCCAGAATAAAACCCTATTTTTAACCTGTAGAGTAGAGCATGTTTACCCCCTTATTTTTAATCCCTAAAAAGAGTAGATTGTCACTTATCAGACAATGGCAATAGAACTGGAATAACAGTGTGGCTGCAAAATAACTTCATGTCCCTGACCTAGACATGGCCTCTGCACGCACTTTCAGCTTCAGAATGATCTCATCTGAAGTACTAAAGTATGTTAATGCTCCAAAAGCAGAATTAACAGCCTCATATAAAAGCAGCATTAGCAGCACCATATAAACCCATTTGGAGAGGATTATGCTACTGTCCCTTCATTTACACAGTTTGGAAGCCTTCAGGGAGAAATTCTTAAAATTGAGGTACTATGAGTGTGCTCTTAAAAGATGTTCCTAATTCTCTGATGTGTACTGTTAGTGTGGAGAATGAACCTTTCTGCTCTAATATTGCAAACACATTGTAATTACAAACATGAAAATGGAAAAAAAAGTAGGTGCATTAGTAGATAATTACTTCTAGACCTAATCAGAAGTTCAGCTGCCTTGGACAACTAAAAGTTCATTCTTAGCAAAGAATCATAGGATAATTTGAGTTGGAAGGGATCTTAAAGACCATCCAGTCCCACCCCCCTGCCATGGGCAGAGACACCTTCCACTAGAGCAGATTGCTCAGAATCCCATCTGGCCTGGTCTTCTATCTTTACCGTTTAAGATATTTTTTTATAATAATGGGCCACATCAGTTACATTTGTATAAATCGGCTCTTTTGTGAATATTTGCAAGTGTTCTGTACTCTTTTTAGCTTTGGTGGATTTAATTTTATTTTTATATCAATGACAGTGATTAGCACTTGGCCTGTTCGACAAGGAGCTGAAAGCAACAACTCTATTTCTGATAGCCAGCACATCACTGATATCAGATGTTCTCTGTACTGTTCTGCTTGAATAGGCATTCACCCTGTCCTACAGAAATGTTTTTACCTATTTTATTTATTTTTGCATACTTATAAAGTAAAAAGCATCTATTGAAGAAAAAAAAGAAAATTATGTGCTTATTCACTCACTTTATACACACTTTTGAAATGTATGCTTTAAGAGTGTATAATGTTTATAAAGTGCACAGTGTTTTGCAGTCCACTTGTGCTTAGGTTGGCAGGTTCCTCATTAGGGAATCAAGTTCTCTGGTTTTGTTTCTGTAATTCAACAGAATCACAAAATTCAGTTGTTAGCTACCAGTTTGAGGATGTCTGCAGTGTAATTAAAAAGGTGGTGAGTCCACACTTTTTACAGGAGCTTAGTTTGGCTGCTAGTGTAGCAATTCCATTTAATAAAAACTCTGTGGGTATCTACAGCATGATATCTGGGACCAAGTAGTAAAAGCAGCTGGTAACAGCAAATGGCTCTTGCAGAGAAATTCTTAATTCTCAAAACATCTTAATTAAGATTTCATATGCAAAAAAATTTGCTAAATCATCAGTTATATATTCCAAGAAGCTTCCATTGCGATTACTTTCTTGGGATGTAAATGATGCTACTTGTATTTCAAAACTGGCTTCTGGTAGATACAAAACCCCTTGGATGTACAGTTGCTCCAGTTAATGCATTGTGCCTCTTCAGCTGGGACGTCAAATCTGGCACCAGTGTGTCCTGTGTAGTTAAAGCCAAACTAAATCTCCCCCCCACTCCAGGGCACAGTAACCTAACGCTGCGGAGGTTAAGCTGCCTGACAGTAGCATGACAGCCATTGTCAGAAATATTTCTCCTCAGAGGTTCCATAAAAAACCCAAATCTGTCTCAATTGTGCAGTGCAGCACTATACTCTGCTGGTGTCTCCTTCCATGGGAACACATTCATTTGCCACAGACTGTTCTTGAACATCAAAAGCGATCTTGATCAAGTGAAAGAGCAGGGATGAGTTAACCATTTTCCAAATGGCTTGCAGGCAGCCTCAGTAAATGTACTTTTTATCAGAGAATTAGCAGGCTCGTAGCTGGGGGAAAGGGGTGCAGCAGCTCACTCATGTCTGCCACTTGTACCAAGGACTAGCCCAGGATGTGGCTGACAAACACCTGGAGAGGGCTCGGGCATTTCTGGCACCCCCGGGTGGGTGAGGTGGCTGTTAGCCTGGGTGTAGAGGAAAAGTCATGGAGTCTCAAACATATGTATGTGTATCAAATATATTGAGATATATATATATATATCTATATCTATCTATATATATATCTATCTATATATATCTATATCTATCTCTTTGTTTTCTACTCCCTGAGGAGAGGAACCGAGCCAGCACAGGGAAACTTTTGTTGTTGTAGTGCCGCAGTAATTCATTGTCCTGTCTCTTTTTGTATTTTAGGAACAGAGAGTGGCCTTAGATAGCTTCTCTTGTGACACTGCTATGATTGACTGAAATCAGTCTATCAGTCAGCACTCTGAATTTTGTATTCACTGAAACACTCTGCTGCCTCATTTCGCTCTGGAAATCTTGTAAATAAGGAAGTTTTATCCCAACTTTACTCTCTCCCATTAAGCGTGAGACACTTCATATTAATGAAACCCCAGTGAAATGATATGAAAGATGGCATTGTTAACTCAGATCGTTAAAAATTACTTGAATAAATACACAGGCATATGCTTAGACTGGCAAGGACTCGAAGTTTTGTTTCAGCCCAGATAGCAGGAGCATAATTGAGGAATAAAAGAAGCTGCTGCAGATGGTGATAGCAGTGAGAGGCCCAGTGACATGTGCTTCAACTCCAGGTTTGCTACAGGGGAGTTACTGAGGTAGGATAACACACCAGAGCAACTGCCAGAATCTCAGGCTCCAAGAAACATGCTTATTAGCTAATTAGATCTGCATATTCATAAGAAGAGTGAATCGAATGACTCCTTCCTATGGGGAGGTGTTCATGAGTCGGAAAGCAACGTGAGGAATTTGTGTCTTTGTCCCAAGGCATCAGTGCCAGACAGCATCCGGCAGAGATGAGGGAATGAGGATTTCCAAGGGTGAGGCAACCTGTGGTACTGGCACGGTGCAGGCACTGCCTGGTCAGGGGGAGGAAGAATTACCTGTAACGGTGTCAATCACCCAGTAGGACTGGAAAATACCAGTGCTTCCCTGGAAGGGAGGGAGGGTGTTACCTGGGTCACAAGGTGGCCTCGTTTGAAACCCTGCCAAGCTGTGGTTGATCTAAAAGCTGAACTAAGAGTGTGCACAGCAAGATCAGGATTTTTTCCCCCCTCCTGTTCGCACCTTAACATGAAGTGCCTGCGGAGTCATCGGCAGCCAAAAAAAATTCAAGCAACTGATTCCTGGTCAGTGAAGTGGAAAGGATAGCTTGGAGCAATTTTCACACACTCCTTTCTGAATTGCACTGTCCACTCACCAGCTACACTTGAGTATTTACACACATTTTGCCTCATTTCGTTAACAGAATAAGTTTCTTTGGTCAGTAACAGTGCCAACGGTTGCAGAGAGTTTGGCCACAGTAGACTGAGAACTTATATCTTAGTACATGAAAGACCATCTCCTTTCAAATGTCACTGTGTTATCTTGGAAGTGTAGAAAAAGCCCTTCTCTTTTTCACGCTCCTCTTCTCTGAAAAGTAGAGGAATAACTCCTCATATACCTGCTGAGGCTGTTTCTATTTTCTCCAAAGGGTTTTTTTTGGTGGTGTTGTTTATGTCAAATGCTGACCTTTTATTTCTCTATTGTCTGTGACAATATAGTTTAACTGTATATTATTATTTCCCTATACAGGCTTTTGAATATATTTTTTTGCGCTCTGTAAATATCTTGACATTACCAGAGGCTGTGAGCTTTTAGAAACTCTCTTAAAGATCTGCTTGCAAATGTAAAAATATGCACGTGCCATACACAAAGATAGCTGGAAACGAATTGTTAATTAAAACAAGGCATTGTCTTCTGTGCAAATGTGAGCTTTTTGAGAGTAAATGTAGAGAAGAGACACACAGAATGAATGCATCAAGTGCTTGCATTTTGTGACTAAATTTGAAATTTCAGTCTGAATTCTCCTGGTTTATTTATGAACCAAAGGCTCTGTGCATGATTGGTTTTCTCTGCACAAGACAAGGATCAAGAACAAAAGATGGTCTTTTGTTTGTCTTGTAGCTGCCTGATTTAGAACTCCTATTACCAAGCATGACTTGTTCATGACTATATCAAGTTAGCCATTTAACTCTAATGAGGAGTATTACAGATATCAGCAGATCAGCAAATTACAGATGACATTTTAAATTGTTACAAATACTGTGGGAGCCAAGAGAAAGGAGGACTTTCTTTCCAAGGTTTTTTTGTACCGTTAAGAAAGTGGCTTTAAATTTCTGGGCTATGTCATACCATGTGATATAGTAATTCTTAGTAATTCCTAGCTTTTGAGGTTATGATATGCCTTGTGTTCACCTTAGCTGACCTCATATATAACAGATACAAAAATTCTTTCTTTTGTACATCACTGTATCTTGCAGGGAATTTCGTCTAAGACATATATATATATATAAATAATTTTGTGGAATTTGTATTATTCTGCTTGTGAAGTGCTCTAGTGCTGCTCTTAAGTCAGAGGAGCATCTCTGCTGACTCTGACCTTTCAGCATGGAGAAAACCAAGCTCAACTTGAGACATCAATTTGCTCCCTCCAACTTCCTCATGAGATACCTCCCCAAAAACCATTCTGCTGTTCTCATCAACGTGTCAGCACTTCACTTCTCCACTGGGAGTAGATGGTGCCGAATACTCCCGCAGGCAGGGATTTCAGCAGCCTGGAGAAGGGATCTCAACTGATCTGGAGGGGAAAGTTTTATTTTGGGAAACTGTCTAACCTTTCTTCTCCTGGGTTCACACTTTAGGGCAGGTGTGATGTTGTGCTGAGAGCACTTCATGAATTTCCAGTTTGCATCTCCCTTCAGTGTCCATAGGATTCTCTGCTGGACGTCCTCCTTTTTTTTGCTGCTACTTTTCTGCTAGTTATAGTGCATCCCAAAAGGCAGCAGAGCACCTGCTATCACAGTAGTGTTCTATTCAAGGTAGTGGCTGAACTCCAGATAATCACTTGCTGTCTGCTTCAAGTATGATTTCTATAAATCCTCCTAGGAAATAATCTATAAAATAGCAATGAAGGACAGTTTTCTTATCCTTAATTTTACTTTGCAATAAATCTACCAACACTTGAAAATCATCCTCTGAGAATTACATGTTCAGTGAGTCAGAAATGCTGTTACAGAACTAAAATTAGATATTTCTGTTTCACTTTGTGACTACCAGGAGGTTTGCCCTGATGTGTATGGCCCTCTATTCTGTTTTTTATACAGAATATCACACCTAGAAACAATAGGTACTCTTTGTGTAGTGGGATGGGAAACATTCTCTATTGAAACTGCTGAGTTGGAGTTACACTGCAGACCAATAAATCTCAGCTGTGGCCTCTTAGGGACATATATCCTGTTGGAGTAGCTATTGTACAGTGTTGACATTTCTCCTACCATGTTTATATATTGATTTAATATCATTATTTAGAAAAATATACAAGAATGGTCTGGAATAATGATCACCTTGGAAGATGATCTGAATAAAGCAGTGTTGAAATACAGATTTAGAGGGAGAACTGCTGGAACTTCTGCTCATTTGGCACCAGCACCAGTGTAAATGCTATGACAATACCCTTGTACATGTTCCTATCCAGACTGCATCTGCCTGTTCTGGCATGTGAGTCTTTGGCTCATTGGCTGACTGGAAAAATCACAATAAAAAAGTGTTTCTTTGACCCGCAACTAAAGTGACTATTGATGTAATGCACAATTAGGAAAGTAAAGCTTTGAATCAAATGGGGTGTTCTACTAAGTCCAAGTCTTCCTGTTACAGAGGTGACAGAAAAATACATAGCTCAGAAAGAAATCAGTACCTGGACATTTGGAACTGATATCTCCAAATATTTTCCACAGAAAACTGTCACCAAAAGCTGGGGATGCTATAAACCTAATAAGTGCTGTATTTTTCCTGAAAAATCTATGTGCATTGAATGTGTATTAAAATTGCATGCAACTCTCAGTCATGCTGGACAATCCCTCTCAGTGAAAACAAATATGGACATTTAAAACCAACTTATATATATTCAACCAAAAGGACTTTCTTGGTTTGTTGGCTTTTTTTTAAACAATGCTACTTCAGTGTTTGCTGCATTAGATGCATCTTCCTTCCTTCCTTTGTCTGGCTTGCTGCTTCTATGGATGAATTCCAAAGGAGAAAATTGTCTCTCCTTTCTCAGTTGTTCATTTTGTAGAAACTACCTGACGTTGGCAGCAAGTGGAATAAAACCAGCAGGACTAGAGGGACGTAAAGGCATTTCTGAATTTAATGGCAATGTTCAGAGTTCGACAGGGAATCTTTGCAATGCAGCTGTCATCTCTACCATAGAACACAAAAACTTCTGAGAGCTTGATGTTTTTCTCCACGGAATCCTGGTGGGGGATGGATGTGAGGAAACACATCTATAAAGGAGTTTTCACTTCTTAAAAGTTGTTCAGAATTGTGAAAGCCAGAGGCCTATATAGCAACATACTGGCTAAGAGGATTCCAGTGTGAAAGACAAATTGAAAGAAATCAGGGAATGTGGCACAAAGAGTAATGAATAAGCACAGATGTCCCTCACCACTTTGAAGAGAAATTATTTTTCCATAGTCTTTTATTTTTTAAACTAATTTTGGCTGTTAATGTGAAATCAAAGATTAGACTGTACTTCTTGCAAGAATTGTGTCTGTAGCCTTTTACTTCTTTCATATATAAAATGATTGAAATGAGAGTGAAGAGCCATGAGCATCATAGAGATGCTTTGTCTCATCCAGGGTGCTGGGAAAATGTGTTGTAAAATAAGCTATAGAAAAATAGTACCATTTTTGCTCAGAGAAATCCAGAACAGTAGCTGTTGTTCTCTAGCAGTTCAGTTACCAACCAGCAATTATCAAAACAGCTAGAAGCCAGTTTAAAAACTCAAGATTCTCCTATTGTGAGGTTTTATACTGCTGCCTATCTACAGCTGGTACTGCTGTATTACAAGCCCCTGAGAACACGAGTATGGTGTGTTCTGTAAGTATTTCCTAAGTCGGAGTAATGCAATTATAAAACCAGAAACTATACCCTGGATTGTAATTGTAGTTACATGTGACTCTCGTATAAAGATAAAAGCTTGTCTAAGACATAACAGCCTACTTTGACGTGTTTAAGGACTAAATCTCATACATTTAAACACTAAATATAATGCCCTATCTGCAGTTAGGGGTGTGACACAGACCAGCCCTGTCATCTGCCCTCAGAACATAAACCTGGAGGCATTTAGACAGCGGCTGTGGCTTGACTCTGTAAGACGTTAAACATTCCCAATCCCATTGCTTCCTCCAGCTGTAAGGGGTGCTCAGTAAATCCCCTAAGCAGGAATTACATTCAGCAAAATAAGTCCTCCTTCTCTTGTTTTAATTGGTTGAGTTCCTGAATTAGTGGAAGCATTCAGAATCCATTAGAAATAAACACTGGAAAGCAGCCTAAAGTTTGTATTCAGTCAGCACAAATCCAAGTGTGACTGAAAACTCCAACTTTAGGCTTTGCTTGGTTCCCAGCAGCAAATGAAGCTCATAATTGTATTGTGGATGGTGGGGAAATATGAAAATGAAACATCTGGAATATTTAGGACTGGGAGAGCCTGGAGGTAGTAGTGCCAGCCAGTGTGCACAGCTGCAGCAAGCCAGAGCTCCTGGATGGTAAATACTCCTTATCAGTTGCTCTTCGTACAGGTTTTAGAAAAAAGAGTTGTTGTTGAAGTTCACAATCCTACGATCAGTTTCACCACATCTCCCTGTTCCAAATACCATCAGGGATTAAGTATACTTGTAGAGAAGTACTTGTCTCCTGGTTTCAGGAGAAGAGACAGCTGTTGTGAAAACGGCTGACATCAGACAGAGGAAGAGACAACAGAGATAATGGAAAATATCAGAAGTAAAGAGAAGGAGAAGACTGATGAGATCATCAGCCTTCATGAAGTATGTCATGTCAAAGGTGTTTGACATGATGAAGTGAGATAACAAGTACACACTGAAATTTTCTCTGCTTATATACTCACATATCTGCAGCACAAGTTTACTTTTTTTTAGCTTGTTTCATAGAATGGTTGGGGTTGGAGAGGACCTTAAGGGTTATCTGGTTCCAACCCTTCTGCCATGAGCCAGGATGTCACCCACTAGATCAGGTTACCCAGGGCCCCATCCAATCTGGCCTTCAGCACTTGCAAGGATGGGGCACCCACAGCTTCTCCAGACAACCTGTGCTGCTGTTTCACCACCTTCCGAGCAAAGAATTTCCAGCATTCCCAAATCCTTCTCTGCAGGGCTCTTCTCAGTGTCTGTGACTAAAGGCTCAGATGCAAAAAAACCTGTTCTTCCATGGACTTCGACAGTCTAAACTTTTGAAAGAGTCTACCACAGAACTTGTAGCATAGATAGCTTGAAAGACATTGGGAGCAATCAAGAATCTACAAGTGAAGATCAGCAGGTGTAGCTGTGTTATCAGGAATTCATCATGGCAGTGCACTTTCACTTCTATTTACATTTACGGCTAATGATTAAAACCTGTGGATTTCAGAAGAATTCCACTCAAGTTAGAGCAGTCTCACAGCAGCTGGGATATTGAAATACCAGCACAGCATGTTGCTCTAACTCAGCACCTCACACTTGCAACTTGCCCAATGTAGTATGAGGGAAGGTGAAACAGAGCTGGCTGGCTTTGGCCTTGTTCTGTGTGTAGCTGCATCTGCCTCTGTTTCCCTGCTATGATCTGTTTTGTAAGAATGTATTTTTAATAACTAATTCTATTAAAGTGGACAGGCAATTGACATCTGCTTGTGCCATTTCTATTTTGTCTCCTAGTCCATGTGTTGTCTTTTTTAGTCTTTCTTCTGTTATTTTTAATTGTATTTTTGTATTTTCAGGGAGCTAGATCTCCTATGTTTGACTGTCTTATCAGACATATGCAAGTATATGGAGAAGTGCTCCATCAGGACCTTGTCACAAGGAGGAGGGATGGTGTTTCATCTCAACCATCCAAGAATTAAAATGGTTAAAGGTGCCTTTGCATGTTCTCTTGGCAGCTCATTTTCAATAGAAGCTTTGCTGTGATTTGCTAAAGCTCAAAAACATCCTGTGTCCAGTCTTCAGCAGTTTCTGGGCTAAATATAAACCTGAACTTCCCCTCTGAGAAAGTTCAGATTGGTGGTAAACAGTGAAAACGGATTGTCCTAAACTCCAGAACTACACTGCACAAACACGGCCTGCAGTAATCCTACAGCTCCGCATCTCCATGCACTGCACGTGGTAAGAAAATATTGTCTCCAGCTGCTGCCTGCAAAAGACTTTCTATTCTGAGGCATAACATTTCTCTGTAGGGATACATTAGCTGAATTTATATATATAGCCTGTCAAAAGTCATAATCTAGAGAATTAAGCTTTTAAACATTTGTGAACTACCTTGTATAATGAACTTCTTATGTTGCTTAAATTATTGAAAAGACTCAGTGAAGTGAGACACTTAATTTTTGTAGAGTGAAATCTTTTTAAAAGACCAGTTAGGAAGAAAATTCAGCATCTGCAGAAACACGAATATCAGAGTTTCAAAGCTTCTTACTGTTGACTGTATTTCAACAACAGGCACACATTTGCAATAAATCTTATTATCCATCATGCTTTCCTAAACGTACACAAGGACGTAAACAGGCATGAAAACTCCAAGTGAAAAGTCCCATTATTTGCAAAATTTTGCAGGATTCATGCTGCCATGTTATTTTACCCATTGCACGTGTAAATACCAAATAGAGACAAACTGCACAGGGCAACCTCTCCTCTTGAGACTAAAGGTCCACCACATAATCAAACATAGAAGTAAAAATTCCAACAGGAATTGGAATTGAATTATTAAGCTCTAGAATTCTAAATCAGCCTTAGAAGTAGTCTGTGGAGGTTTGGTCTACAATCCTCCTCCCACAGTTAGTTTCCAGCTCTCAGCGTGCAGTCTGGCAGCAGTAAGTGCACTGTGGCTGAGAGCAGCTGTTCATGATGGTATCCAGCAGATGAAAAAAACCCCACTGAGAATGCCAAAACCCAAAGTTTTAAAATCTACTCTAGAAACATCCCTCCACCCCCAATTCTCCTAAAGAACAACTTATTGAAAAAGATTGAAATTAATTTTGGAGGAAAAAACATAAATTAAAAGGTAGAGCAGTTCTTTTGCTTGCTTTTGGGTTGTTTCTCCATCTCCTCCCCCTTTTTTTCTCCTGTCTATATCTTTGCACATTCTGAAACTAATCAGATGTCTTGGCACACCAGATTGTGTGGCTCCTCAGCCTTACATATGTCATAAATCCAGGATCCTCTTTCTGAAAGGCTGGGGTGTGATGGGATGTCTCCTGTGAATCTGCTACACCTGGAAGGCCAGGTGCATCCTTCCTCCTAATTCTGTCTTGGTAATTTTTCAATATGCCTTTCTTGGAGCTGGTAGCTCTCAGGTGTCAGATATATCTTTGTCAGGAAAATGTACTGGTGCTTTTGTTGCAGTGTCTTTCAGACCAGTTTGGAGTACTTGTGATTCTACATCCTCCTCTTGGAAAATGTAGGTGGTCTTTGACGTTCTTATAGAAGCCAGACTGGGGCTGAATTGTTGATGGATGGGTTGAAGTCAGAGTTGCTGATGGGTGTGTGCAGCCCCTGTGTCCATGAGTGACACTGAAAGACAACTGTGTGCTGTCCCCAGCCAGCCTGTCACTGTTACCACTGCCCAGTGTGGATTCTGGGAATGGCTGCAGCCTTGTCTTCTACATCCCCCTCCTGGAAGAGGTGAGTTGGGAAAACTCCAGGTACTAGTGCAAGCAAGATGAGCACAAATAATCTGTTTGGTTTTACTGCCCTCTGGTCTAAACCCACTTTATGTGACTCTTACCTGCCTGCTAACACTGTGATCAGGCGTTGTGTTGAGTGGAAGTAAGGGGCACCACAGCATGGGGCTGGAATCGAGTCACTGGAAGTGCTACTTCTAAGACACAGTGGCTCCTCAGACTTCCTCAAGAGCTTTCTTCAAAGGAGTTACTAAATCTGCTTTGCCATAGAGAGCACTTTGGTGCCCAGATGCAGGTAAAGAGTTTCACCCTTTTCAAAGTGTTGTTCTTGGTGTGGATCCACAGAATGTGCAGCTGAAGAGGTGGCCCAGACAGCTCTGCCAGGGTGCAGCTTTCCACAGGGTTCCCTCTGAGAGTGTTAACAACCAGTTTGATGAATATTGCTGATGGTGTAATAGCTACGGCTTGTAGGCACAAAAACTTCCTGTGGTTAACTCAAGTGCTGTACTCTGATCCTAATCTCTGTTTTGAATCTGGTTTGATTTATTTGCACTAGAAGAAATAGCTGACCTTTACCTGATATATACCTGACTGTACCTGGCATTGGATCTTTGCATTATGCTTATTGGTTTCATAGCATTTAATTAAAAATGTGGCAGGGTACATTCTTAGCTATAGCAAAAGTGTCTCAGTAAATGATGGAGCTATGGATCTTTAAAAACCACCTTGTCCATTGCTGGTTTTTTTTTTTAATCTTGGCTGTATTTCTTTCATAAAAGTAATTTTTAAACTGTATTTTTTAATAGAGCACTAATGAAATCTGCAGGCAGCATCAGAAAGCCCATTGATCTCTTGTCAGTGGGTCCCATAATACTGGCTGATTATAATTTTATGTCAGAGAACGTATTTCAGTGGAAGCACTCCAAACTTAAACTAACTTGAGAGTTTTAATTAAATGTCGTTTGCACTTGGCTGCTGCTGTCTGTGTGGGGAGGAGTGGGATGACACAGCTTCTCGGTTCCTTTGGCTGTGCTGTGGTGTTGCTGAATGAAGCTTCCTTTTTTGCCTACTGTAGGAAGGAAGACAAAGCAAAATACTTGTTCTTTTATTGCAACTGTTCATTCCTGCTGTCGGTGGGGTACGTGGGACTTGCATCACGTGAGAGGCAGGAAATCATTCATATTTAGGAAGAATATTGTTAATTCTTATCCCAGGAGCCTGAATGCATTTCCCAGATAAAGCCTTTGACTAGATCAGTCACCAGATATCAAAAATACAAAGGTTGTCAATGCTTTTTTGCACTTGTTATAAGTTCAGTTAATTTCTATGTCCTATAAGGGATATTATCATATGTGACTCTGTATAAGATTATCTCCTGCAGATTTATAGATTCTTTGTGTGACATAAATACAAATACCTTCTTTGGTGGAGCTAAGGGGTTTGCACCATGTGATCTCCAGAGGCCTTTTCCAAACTAAATTATTCTATGATTCTATTCCCTTATCCTGCATTTAATCTTTGTTTCCTTTTAAGTGAAGAAGTTTTATATCTTAATGGTAGGCCCAAGGTGAGGGAGCACAGCCACCCATGGTGTGAGCCATTCAGTACCTGGGTAAGAACTGAGGGACAGTGTTTACCAAGTTGCCCGAGGTTCCTGTTCTGCAGATGCCATCTGGCAAATTACTTTCTTACAAGTAGTGGGAGTATTTAATCTCCAATGTGTCATATAGAGTATGTACTGCATGATAATCCTGAAGACACTTGCTGCAGCACACTGGGTCCTGACTCAGGGAAAAGCAGCTGTGAAGGAATGTGAATGAGCTGGGAATATGAAAACACTCAGACTGATGGAGTGAGTAATTACTCATCTGAAAGGGAAGGGTATGAAACCCCATCCCTTTTACTGAACTCAAATGCAAAAACCAAACCCGTTCAGCACAGGGAGGTGCAAGTCCCAGCAGGATGTCAGCGTCTCTTGCTCACCCTCCTGCTCTGGTCAGGGCCCTTTTAGTCCAGAGCAGGAAGAGGGACCCCAGGAGCAGCCCCCCAGGAATGCTCTCTCTAATTGCAGATGGCAACAGCACTGTCGGATCAGCTCCCCTTCCTGTCTCTGTCACTTTGATTAATTTTTGCAAGGATGTTCTCCAGCATCAAAGCTGATGATTTAAGATTAGCCTGGGTCAAAGAAAGAAAAGTCTCTGACACAATTCAAGATTGATGGGTAGGAACAGTCCTCTGGTGCAGAAACAACAGTGGCTCATTAGAGCATTTCCAGTGGAAAGAAATGTTGCATTCTGTGTTTGTTATACAGTAAGGCAATAATTTTTTAAATGATAAACTGTTTGTTTCAGTATGAAGAGAAAATGACCCTGTTTAATAGTTGCTTTCCACTGATAGTCTCATTAAAAGAGGGATATTACCCTCTGTTCTCTAAAGGGTAAAATTGTCAGAATAATGAGGAATGTGCTGAACAGACAATGGGACCTCCTTGCTGGCAAGGTGCTAACTGGTGAAAATGTAAATGCCTGACCTTTGGATTTCTGTTGGGAGTTTTGAATTTGTGTCTTTGTTTTGAAAAGGGAAATTGTTACATGATTTTTGATGGAGTTGATGAACCGTAATGGCTCTAGAGACTAAAGCATGAATTCTGGCTGTGGAAATGAGGCTGCTGAAGAAATAAATTTGGTTTCTATGTTTTGTCAGAAGACTATAAACAAGAAATAATCATAAATGGTATTAGTCCCTCTCCAATAATTTCATTTTACTGATCTTTCAAAAGCTATATTAAAGCTTCAGTTGTTATCCACCCATCAGAAACATTTAAAAGTGCAGGTAAACTCTGAATTCTTCCTCTGAAATAACTGAACCCTACAGAATTGCTAACTACGTTCAGGAGGATGATTCTTCGGAAGATTATTGTCTCCTAGGAGATAATGATCATCTTCATTTTCACGCTTCTAGAAATTTCTTAGTACCTTACAGAATCACTGAACTAAGAAATTAATTTCTATTGCTTGTATGAGAACAATAATGTCTCCATACTCACTGTTTTCAAGTAGCCCTTTGAGTACTGATGTCTACATCAATTTGATTTTTTCACATGTAAAATTCTAACAAGAAAAATGGCCATGAGCTTCCAGTTCTTGATTTTCATCTCTTCTTGTGTTGTAGTTGATTTAGACCATAAATTCTTCATGTTGGTGCACATCAATTCGTGTAAGTTATCACAGAAATACTGTGACAGATCCACATTCTCTGAATTTTTTTGCTGTTACAAGAATCTACCCAGTTCCTGTGTACCTGGAGCAGCCAGGCTCTGTCTCTTCTCCTAAACATCATGTTCTTTCCACTCATATTAACAGTGAAATAGGCACTGGCCCCTATTTGCATCCTTGCTTGAAATACAGGATGAAGCATAACCTAAAACTAACCAAATCTCAATGTTAGGCTGCAACTTTGGATAATCTTTTGACTTAAAGAGTGTCAGCCACATAACCATTGAGATAAATCTTCAAAATAAAGAAAGCATGCCTAAAAGGCTAACAGCTTGGAGTGTAAACCTTTTTCTCTAGTGAATATTTAATATAAATAATGAATCATAAACTACTTTATAAGTGGTGTTAGAGATGGGTTGGGTATTCAGTCTGTCCTTCTTGAGATCAGTTCTTCATCTTCAGCTGCAGGCTTTTTATTCAGAATTACTGAATGGATTCTCATGTAAACATATTTCAGTCTACTGAAGAATTACAAATGTGATTTCAATATCCAGCTCCTGTGCGATTTGTTATTTTCAGGATGTGGTGTTGGCTCTCTCTGTTTCGTGGTTGGATGAATGCAGGATGAATGTTGCAAAGCCTTGAGAAATATTATCAGAGCTATAAACATTTTTAAAAAGCTGATAGAGGAAGGCTGGCTGAATAAGGGATCTTTACATATTCTATTCTGGGTTTTCTGGGCTGAACTTTGCTAGAGGCATTGATACAAGGAGAAAATATCCTGTATAATATTTGATGTGGTGAAATTTAAAGCATATGTTTGCATATGCATTTCTGTGTCAGGACTTAAGCCTCCGGCATTGAGGACATTTCTTCACACCCTTCTGTTAAATCCATTAAGCATTAGCCTCTGCAGTGCTCTGCAAATCATCACCAAGTTTTGTAACCTAAAGGTGATAAAACATGAAGGGGGAAAGAGTTTGCCAAGCAAATAAATTTGACTCTGTGGACATAATTCACATTATCGTGTCATAGATATTGGTATTTTCTGGCATTGTGCTGTATGCTCAGACACTTTGGGTATGAATGTTACTTTGTTTTGTCTTGGGGCAAAATATAGGGAGTTGGGAAATGATATTTAATAGGATAAGATATGGTTGATGATGTTGCCAAAAGCTGAGAGATGATGTGCTAGGATGTACTCGATGAAATTTATAATTTACTGCGAGAAAGTAATTCTCCTTGGCTTTGTATACTATTAATCTCTCCTTGAATTTATCTCCTTACAAACTTTATGAAGCAATTTGTTTATTGGTTTGCTTAATGCAAATTTCTACTGAGCTTTCAAGTTTTTTCTTTCCAAAACTGGTGCTGTACTTAAAGGGTGAGTAGGGCTCAGGCTTGGTGCAACTTTTTGCATATGAACACATGGACTCTTTTAATTTAAAAAAGACCCTTGTTTTTCCATTTCCAAGGACTGGGGTTTTTTCCCACCTACTTAAAACATTTTTGAGTATTTGCCACTGTCCAATCTGTAGAAGGCTGAAATTTTATTGAAGCTGAATATTTTGGATACGTGATCTTTCCTTAAAGGCTTTCAGGGTTGCTATTGTACACACAGCCAGGTTGTGCAGAATTCTTCTAAAACCAGTTATATTGGAAATCAGATACAGATTTTTTTAAAGAAACTTACAAGAAAATAATACATGTTTCTTCAATTCTTCATGCATTTTTCCTAGCAAAAGTACTGAACTTTAATGAACTCATTGTGAAAGAATTGCTGTATTAATTACTGAAATTTAGAAGACTCTGAAATGTGATTTAGGTTGTGGATTGCATTACAAGTGTTACTAGGTGGACTGGCATTCAAACAATTTCTAGCAATTTATTAGAAAACTTCTCAATCTTATTCCTTGGAAAGCTTTAAGTCAGAGAAGGCTTTGAGTTCCAGATGCATTAAAATTTTGGGAATTTTGAGAGAAATGTGCGGGAAAATGTTTCTGTTGGTTTAAAAACGAGTGTTGATTGACTACACATGCAGCTTTTAGGTGTGTGTTTCCATCTGTGTGTGCAATGTCAAAAGCAGTCCTGCTTTGGCAGGAAAATGAGACCCAGGTAACCCCATGAAACCAGGCTGCACCATCCCCTTCGAGATGACAAAGTTATTTGCAGATGCTTCATGAAGCAATGCATTGTTTATTACCTTCTGCTTTTACAGACCTTTTTATGTTCTTCCTGTTTTTCTGCTGAGAAAATGATGTTATTCCAAGACTTGTCATCTTACTGAAGATTATCCAGCTTATATTATATGATTTGAAATAGAACTGGAAACTAATAGTGTTGCTCAAGATGCAGAGACTATTTTCTGAGATATTTATCAGTGACAGAGCACACTGTATTCAGAGATAAACCTCAGGAAACCTTCACTACAGAAGACCTTTATGGTTCCACTACGTAGCCACCAAGCAAATGAGCAAGTAAGATTGTTAGAGAAGTCCCAGACATAAAGCTGCTGAGTAAATATGATTTATTGCAGTACTTTGTTTCACAGATTTGAATGATGTTTTTAATTTTGTGTTTTATGTAACAGCACCCCCATGTTTTTGTTTGAATAAATCAAGATAAACCCTAGTGAGATTTTCATTGCTTCTAAAGATGTTTTATGAGTGAGGTTGTTCTTGTGATCACCTTTCTGTTACCTGTGGTTATCACTGCAGTATGTTTTGCAGCATGTGAATGCTTTACAAATATTTATCTTTGCATTTCCTTACCAGATCTCTCTGGACCCTGACAAGGACAGCATTAACCCTGCCTGTTTCAGCACATGAGTGCTGCTACTGGAAGTCATCCTACCTGGGCACTGGAAAACACAAAAACTGAATTTTAATGGTCTGGCCTACACTATCTAACACCTTCTCTGGAATCCAGAGCTGCCTGTTCAAACACAGGTTTCTGAATTCTCAGCATAGCCAAGAGGCAGGGACACCCTGCACAAACATATTAAGATAAATATTTAAGCCTTTAGCAGCCTGGAATGACTCAGTGAGTAGCTGAATTTTTGAAGCATCTGAATTGACCAAAGCTGTCAGAATCCTCAGCATTATTTAGTGCGTTGCAAAACTTAACTTTTCATTGCTTCTTCCACCCCTATTTAATATATTTTCATGTTGTTTTTTATTTTTGTGCACTTGTTAGATGTATGTTTCATCTTGGGCACCTGGGAAAGAACCCTTGACTGTTACTACCTGTAATAACTCCACTGGCAACATCTTGCAATTTATTCCCCTTTTTAGCTTGTATTTCCTTACTGACAGATGAATGCACAAAATAGGGGAAGATCTTTTGACACTTTGTGCATCAACATTTCTGCTGGAGGAGGAAATACAGAGTATCCTAGAATTGGCCATGAAGTACTGTTTAGATACTGGAGGCTTTGACTGTCTTTGAACTTATAAATAGTTACGGAAAGCATTTCATTATCATACTTCAGTATCTAGAAACAGTGAAGCCACAATTTTCTATATAAGTACTGTCTTCCTTGCAAGTGCAAAATGAAATTCTTTTATGTTGTGACTGAGCATATCCCAAATAATTTTAAGCTACTGATTGATTTTCTCTTGCTTCCTGTTGGCTCTTTGGTTTAATAAAGAGTTTGAGCAGTGGAATGCAGAGCGACTGATTTTATCCTGTGATTAATCTCATATATATGACAGTTGAGGGATACTTCTTGCTTTGTTCCCCCATATTTTTTCACAAAAACCTTCCATTCATTCATAGCTGTCTCATAAATGACTACACAGTTGACTAGATGCTGTTTCTAATATCCCTTCTTCCACAGTGTGGCAAAGCCAATAAATCCACTGATAATTACAGGGAGCTTCCTTTATGAATGTTTCTAAAATAATTCGATCAACAGCTGTTCCTCCACCTAGTGACACCTATTGACAACAATCCTTTTGAAGTGCACATCTTCAATGCCACTCACAGGGATCTAAAGAGACAGGGCAGTGCATGCCCTGTTTTGCAGGTAGAGGCTGGGGAACAGAGGGATTGATTTTCTAAGGATCATGTCAGTGCACGGCAAAGCAGGGGTGTGAATATTTTTCTCCAGCTCGTGAGCTCGCTTTCTAATCAATGAATTGTTCCTGCTCTCCTGGGCAGGAAGTGTGGGGGCTGTTTGTAAATAATTTTCACTTGTAGACGTGTGTGTGTTTCTAGTGCAGGTAGGAACCTTTGCAGAGGGAATTTAGGCCTAACAACCCTGACATTGCTTTTGTTAACTGCATTTCTCAATCTCTCTAGATATTATCCATGGATTTTCCTTCATTGCGAATTTTTCCTCTCTCTGGGCCACAGGTAGAAAACCACTGGTGTGGACTAAGAAGTAAAGGTGGTATTTTTGTTTCTGTTTTGTATTTTACTACTGCTGCCTGGATGGCTCTCTAGTGACTTGGATATTATGGATCATTGTCCCTGGCTCATGTGTCCCTTTGCAATAAATGGTTACTTAAACCCTTACTTTATGGCAAAATTTAATTCCTTTATATGTTTTTTCATCTAAATATGACCACTACTGCATGGCAAAAAATGAGACAAGGTCTTCTCCAGTAAATCGTCTATCTTTGAGAGTAACTATCTGCCATCTGATCAGAAACCACACTGCTTCCTGTAACTTCACACTTACTCATCTTCACAGAATCATCCCACTGAAAACTGACAGTAGAATTTTAGGTAGTTTTAATTAGTGATAGAAAAACCATCTTAGGATCTACTAAGATTGTATAATCTGGAGGTGCGCAGCAGTCGCCTGTCTTGCACACAATTTCCACCAGTTCACCTCTTTAAAGTCTGTCCTTCACTTGCCCTTTGGGCTCCCAGAGGTCTTGTTTGGGCTGGACTTCCTATCTGGAACCACGTGAACTCGGCACGAAGCCAGTGAAGAACACTGCTTTTCTGTTCACCTTCCTCTGACTGCTCCTTCTGCCCTCTCCTACTCCAAGCTGTAGCACACTCGTGAACCAGAGATGAGGCAGGAGGGCAGAGCTGGAGAAAATCAGCAGCAAGGAGATGTCCAAAGATAAAGTACAAACCTAATTTCAATCAAACCTAACTTGTCTGTCACTTGTAACAAGAATGGATATATATAACCTGCATAACCTTCATATATCTTCTGTCATTTCCCCACAACTGAATTCTGAGAGGAATGATGTTTAAATCAATGTGATTAGGTTCAGCTCCTGGCTCTGCTACAATCTTTTTGTGAAACTTTGCCCAGATTTTTATTGTTTCCATTTGTCACCACTAAATGGACAGTGGTAGCTATTTGCCCATTTACAAAGTAAGAATAAAAATCTCAGAAGTGACAGACTTTTTGGCAGCTGACATTTTATTTAAAACACAATTCCTGTTAGATTTTTCCCAAGATTTTGGTTACCAAAAGATGCAGATAAGGGATTTTTGATATTTTAAAACTTATTTATAATGATTAGGTTGCTGATCCTAAAGAAAGTTGGGAAACTAGCTGGCAATTCCGTGAATACTGCAAAGCCTCATCTTTAGGCACTTAATGAAGTGGGACTAAGGCTCTGACAGAAATAAATTGCTTGAGCTGGAGGAAAACACTCCATGTCTGCTTGTCTACCCCAGGGATCAATACTGGATGAACACTGTTAAACACCTCCATTAATGACCTGGTTGATGGGCCACGGTGAGCCCAGCAGGGCTGCAGACACTCAGCTCACCAAGTGGTTGTGCTGCCGTTTAGAGGGATCTCAAGAGGCTGGAAAAATGGGCTCCTGAGCTCAACAAAGCCAAGTCCTGGACCTGATGAGGAATAACCCCTTGCACCAGTACAGACCACGGGGTGTCCAGCTAGAAAGGAGCTTGGCAGAAAAGAGCCTGGGGGTTCCTGGTGGGCACCAAATTGAGTCCAGTAAAGGGCAGCGAAGACAACGAAGAGAACTGGAGAATCTTAAATATGAGGGATGGTCGGAGAGAGCACCAGAACAGGTTGCCTAGAGAGGCTGTGGACTCTCCATCCTTGGAGATATTCAAAATCCCAATGGACACCGTGCTTGGCAACTTGCTTTACTTAACTCTTCTCCTGGCAGAGAAGATCTACATAATCTCTAGAGGTTCCTCCAACATCAACACTTACACGATTCTGTGAAACGGATGAAGAAGTAACTTGAGTTGTTTTCTATTTGGTGCAGTCTAGGAGAGTAAATCCTTGTAGCTGGTGGGGTAATTCACTCATGACAATTTCAGGTGTTTAAGCCCATAGTGTCCTTAATCATACAGTTACTTTTGACAAATTTATCCAAAGTCTGTGAGTGTGGAAATGCTATTTTTATTTGTGGGGAATATGGCTCTGAACCATCCCGAACTTTTCATTGACACTTCCTCACGAACTCCCAGATCTCATTGTGATGAGCAGGTCCAAATCTTCATATATTCTCACATTTATTTAGAAAATATGCATGTTACCTTTGAAAAGTTTAAGTTTCTATTTTTTTCAGTACAGTGTTAGCATATTTGTGTGTGAACAGTGGTAGACATGCAGAGCTCAATGTGTGACCTCTGAGGCATTCTGCTTTGGCAGGATGCTTCTCCCTGTTGGAATACTTAATCCAGCTATGTTTGCAAAGCGAATTGAGAGGCTTGGATGGAAGGTGAAACAAGGGTGCAAAGTACCACAGTTACATGATATTTACTCTCAAGCTATAGGGCTCTGAACAAGAGAACACAAGGGATCTTTTTTATGACAAAAGTAACATTGAATTCCAGGGTTTTTGCTAAGCATAAACATCTCATATCTGAGCACCTTGCAGGCCTTGCTGGTATAATTGCATCTGCAGGTGATGAAAAGAAACAACTTTTCCTGTTGAGAATATCTTAAACAGATGCTGAATTCGCAGAGGATCACAACACATTGAGCCTTTGCAGTGTTTACCAAAGAGGACATGACATTGTTGAGACTACACATTATTATGCTGGAGAAAGCATAGCCAGAATACGCATTTTCCATAGTTGTGGAGTTTATTCTCCTAAGCCAGCTGAAGTCTATATAATGAAATATATCCACTCTGCTAAGAAAAAAACTGATATATATATATAATACACCAAACTGTCTAATTTACATTAATTTTCAGCTAAATGATTGTTAGTGTGAATTCTCCAAACGCATATAGCGCAATGTTTGGTCATACAGGATTGTCCGTGAGGATTTAGCTTGGAAGAGTTGAAACTGAGAGAACAGTTTGGCCACAAAAGAGAAAACTTTTGCACTTCCAATCCTAATTAAAGCTGTCTGTTGATGTCAGATTCAAATGCTGCTTTTTCGATTCACATTAAGGCTAGTTATTGATTCCAGCACAATGAAAGAGAAGAACAGCAAAGGCAGTATTAAAGGAGATGTCTGCTGCACACGTGCATGTGTCTGCTTAGGACTTGAACAGCGCAGGGGGTGGATCTTGGTACCAGGTGCAGGGTCAGAGAAGCACAGATTGAAGGTGAAAGTCAGTGGGTGATTATGAGGAGACACTAATGGCTGAAAAATGTTTAAAGAGAAATATCCAAATGCCACACTAATTTATCCGTGCTTAGCCTGTACTAATAGAAACTGTCCTGCATATTAAATACAAATCTCAACATTCATGCTTCCTGTATTACAATAAATCTGATACAACTTTTCACAGCGTGGTAAGTTGCATTTATCAGCATTCCTGTCTCCTTCAACAAGGGGTGCCTTGTTTTATGTACCCATCACAAGAAAGAGGTGAGAACTTAAAAGACTGTTCTAGATTAAAGCCCAGTCTAAATTAACTTGCTCAAAGACACCACCAGTCACCTGCTTCTTGCAGCTTTCATTAAGAAGCAGATCCCTCTTTGGAATGCAGATTTGGTAACAGCTAATTAGTTTATATAGCTAATCGTTTACACAGTCTTTCAGGTTATGAAGATAAACTAAACAGGGTGAATAGGAAAAAACATCTACAGCTCGCTGATAATAATCAATCCCTAGACATTTCCCCAGCTTAATGTACATTGAGACATCTTTCAAAGCCAAACACTGCTGGAACAGCTGAGAGAAGCTGCAGAAAAGCCTTGAACAGTGATTCAAATCTGACTATTTTGGACTTAAGTACAGGAGGGATGCTTACTGTAGGATGCTTTTCAGTGTTGGAATTGGGGGCTAGGAGAGATCAGAGGGAAAGAATGATCCAGGCAATTCCAGGGAGGGAAGAAATAACCTGATTAATCTGTCCTGTTGTGTCATGGCAAGAATGAATGCTGTATTCACCTCTGTGAAGGCAATTTTCAGCTGACTGAGATGTGGGTATGGAAAAACCCATTTACAGTGAAAAAGATCAGAAGAGATTTTTTTCAGCTTGTTGTTACTTAGATTTAAGTAGCACCAGTCAGGTTTCAATGAACATTCTCGTTATCAAAATATTTTGTTGCTTTAGTCATTCTTCAGTCACTAAGTTTAAAGCTACTTCCACTCTTAGTTTGAAAAGAAAATAAGTTCTGTTTTTTCCAGGTGTTTTATTTGTAGTTCCAAGTGAAGCAAAATCAAATTAGCTTAAACATGATTTGTCTTTTAAAAAAAAAAACAAACAAGCAAACAAACAAACAATTCTTTTTTGTATATGCTGAAGCACTCTAGGAGTAGGTTTGTGGTTTCCTTCACACACACAAGTATTTTCAATCTGAGGAGTTTTATACTTTCAAATTCCTGAACTAGTCCTACTTGCAGGTCTATATCTTCTGAAAATTTGCTCTCTGAAAAGAACATTGCAGATTTAGATTCAGTGTTGTCCTAATGTGGCACTGAAAGTCAAGAATTTCTGAATTCTTTAGGAATACCAACCAACTCATTAAAAGTAATGACACAGTAAAAATAAAACTGTCAATTATTCTACTTGCTTTGTCACTTGTTAAGTCTACATTTTTAAGTTCCTCTCCACAACCAAAAAAGCTAAACACATTTTTCACAAATCAAGAGGTGCAACTCTAGAGGCTGACTGTTTTAAAAAGAACAGAATGGGACCAAAAAGCAAATTTGTGAAAATTGAAAATGATGCAATAACAATAAAAATGAAATTTATGGAAGAAATTTTGTGTGGTACACAGTTGTGGATGGGAGTCAGCTGGCATTCACTGTATGTGGATATTTTGTTTATTAAGCCAGGAGCACGTGTACAGGAAGGGGGCAACTGATGCAGATGAGGAAGTGACAGTTGTGTGTAAAAATGTGCATTCAATTTGTGTTTTATTGAATGCTGTCAGTAGATGGCTCGGTGAATGGCAGAGCATCTGTCTTTTTTAACACAATTAAATTCTCCCTGATTTGCATCTCAGATTTGTTCTCTTGATAATAAGCTGTTCTGCGGATGTGACATCATCCATTGAAACTGCTCAGAATATCACACAATTATTAATATATTATCACTAAATTGATAGTGAATGGTTTTCCAAGACACAAAATGAAGGCCCAGATTATTTCACAATAAAAAGGATGTAAAATAGCTAATTACTTGGACTGAATTGCCAAAATGATTTTGTTCTGCACTTTGTGTGTTAAACACTGACAAATGAGGGCAATTAATACAGTACTAAAGTTCAGAGTGTGCTGAGGGAGGCTATTTCTTCTCCTTGGTACAGCTGTATTTCAGAGTCAGGCTCAGGTGTTAGGGCCCACCTCTTACCATTTCAGCCAAGATTCCAACAATATATAAATTGTCATGATTCTATTGTGTCTGCACTGGCCCACGTGTGTTGGATGTCTGTGACATCCATAAGCTGCTTGTGCTGCAGAGCTCATGAGTGCTCGTGAGATCTTCTCCCCTGTTACATGGCTGCACAGCGAGATGGTCCTTGAACTTCAGTCTCTAAAATGGAGTCAACAGATTGGTTATTTTTCAAATTTATTAAATATTAATTATTTATTGTGTACATGTCCTCTTCTATGCACCGCCTTTCTTTTGCTGTGACAATTTCCTTTAGGTGGGCAGATTTTAGATATAAAATTTCTACTCTAGTCACGTAAGTTCTAAATTCAATTTGTCTAAACAAATGCTGTCTTTCCCAAAGAGCTTCTAAATTAGGTAAAGGCTCTTTGTTTGTTTCAGAGGGTTTGGTTTTTTTGTTGGAGAAAGGAGGTCCTACACTAAAATTAATTATTTTGCAGTTTCTTGACTACCTAAGTTTTACTTCTGGAAATTTCCATCTTGGTAGGTCTCATTCTGTACCTGTAAAATTCATGAAATAAATGTTCTTGTGTCTCTTTTGCCTGCTTGGTTTAATCTGGGAGGCCTTTGTGGAGTGTATCATGTTCACACAACATCCTTCTATTTCACCCAGGAGTGCCATGGTTAGAATAATCATCCTGTACCGCATTATTTCCATTTTCCAAAATTATTTGATTTTCCTCACTCCATCAGAGTGCTCACACACTAAACTGTAGGATACCCTGATGTAGTGGGAAGCCATTCTTACTACTTTTTCATTGAAGCAACTCTAATTTGTATGGAATAAATGTTTTTAAGTGGACTGTAGAAAGCCCTGTTTATCAATATGGAGAAAACCTAGTGGGAGAAAAACTAAGAAGAGAACACCCTGAGTTTCAGACCCTTGCTTTACTGAACACTTCATTTTTTATTTTCAAATAATCAGCAAAAGGAAGATTAAAACTCAGGTGTTTTTATTTCCAGCATAACTATTTTGGCTGCTGGGCTATATCCAAGTTTGCTTTTATCCCTTTTCTGACTGGTGCTATGAATATTTAATCAACTCCATGCACAGTGGAGCAGATTCGGCAGGAAGGAATGAAAATTCCATTAATACAGCAGATTGTCCTACATCTGCTGGCTTGGGGACACCTTGAAGGTGGCAGATGTTGTTGTGGATTCTGCAGACACCCTCTGGAACGGGGTACATCTCTTCTTCAGCCTGAAGTGCTGGAGAGGGCACTGCTGCTCCTCTACTTTCTGTAGTTTGGGAGGGCAGTTTAACAGCAGTGTGTTGGGTATTGGATTCCTGGGGAGGGGGTCTGAAGAAATGTTTCCTCTGTCTCAGTAATAAGCCAAACCTGCCTTTTCTGAGCAGTGGATTTCCTAAGCAGCTCCAGCTCCAGCTGTGAATGACTGTGAATGGTGATTTTAGGCACCCATTCACCTCAGGCGTCTGGGGCACAGCTTGAGCTGAGCATTTCAGGACACAGTGCAACACTTCCGTGTTAGATGATGCCCTGTTCAGCATCACTGTGCCTCTGTGCTTCTCCTGCCCACTGACCAGGTGTTTCATGGAAAGATTAGAATCCTAATGAGCAAGTGTTTTCCAAAGATTTCACCTCTTCCCTCCCTTTTTTTTTTCTTTCAGCTTAAAGCATTGTTTTATCCACAACAAATTTCAGAATGTTCACAATAATAAAATGGTTGCTCAAATGATCAAAATCACTGCCAACAGTACCTGGAGAAAACAAACTGTGCTTTTAAGGATGCAAATTGAAAAGCACATGTCAAAACACAAGTGAAACAGCTTACTAAAAATCACACCAGTGAGGGTAGCAGAGCACAGTACTGGTGGATGAAAGGCTGTAAATAAAGAGCTCTGACTTCTGTCTTCCTTGTTAAGCAGCACTTCGCATGACCTTCTGCAGTACTTGAGCTGCACAGCCACAGCAACAGTTGCAGGAACAGTAAAGAACTATTTGGTCCTGTTTTACAGATGAGGTAATTCAAAGCAAAGAGAAGTAAAAGTAAAAAAGCAGAGGAGATACAGAAATATCCTTTGTTTCTTTTAGCTCAGAGGCAAACTCTTAACCCATACCATTAATCCCACCAGGTGTACGACAACAAGGGCAGAGAAGAGCTGGGATGTGTGGCCATATCCATTTCTGATACTGTTTTATAGGAAACCCAGATAAGACCAGGCCCATCTGAGCTGAGTGAACCTCTGCCGAGTGTCTCTGCTCCCATCTAGATGCAATGTTGTTCTTTTCCCTTGGTAGCCTCTAGAGGCACTTGTAACGCACTGCCTTCTCCCTCAGCATTTCAGGCGGTGTCTCATTACAAGGTGATAAATAACTCGCCTGCGGTTTCTGCAGCTCGCTAATACCAGAGACAGAAATAAAACCAGCCAGAGGTTTCTCTCCCTATTCATTTTCAACTTAATGAATAGTGAATGGAAATATTTTCTATTAATGAACTTTGATGGAAGCTGAAGCCTGGACAGGATGGAAAGAAAATAGAGAACACTGTCACCCTCTGTACGCAGTGACGCTCTCCACATTCCTCCCATGCAGTCCTACAATCGCCAGCTTTGACACTCCTGATCCTTCCTTGCACCTGCATCATTTTCTTTTTCTGCAGCCTTGTGTGCTTAGGATGATCTTTCTGAGATAAGTTGCAAAGCTTCTAACCTTTCTCTGTCTAAATGCCACTTCCATGGTCCTGCTTTCAGGAAGGAGTTTTCCAGCAACAGAGTCTGAAAGAATTAGAAGACAGCAAAGTCTTGCGCTTGATGAAAATTAATAAAAACATTGCACTTGGTGCAATAATCAGAGCTGCACTTAATTTGCTTGCTGTAGTTAGTCTAATAAACACCTGGTTCTTCGGACCCTCACATCTAATTAGATGTAAATTAATTAGGATAATTTTGACAGACACTGCCGGGTTGTTTTTCTGCTGACTTATAAAAAATTGTTTATTTTTGCTTAGTTGTACAGTTATGTTTTGCTGTGGAAAAATCTAATTGTCAGCTATAAGTGGCTGCCAGGAATCACCATGGAGGCTGGTCTCCACTTATTAATGGGATTGCTATCTGGTGTTTTCTCTACTCTCATCATTTTTCTCTACTCTCATCAATTTATATGTCTTTCTTTACACCTCTTATCTTTCAGGCAATCTGCCTTTATTCCTCTCCTGACCTTTCCCTACTGGCCTCAGCAGTTTCTCTCTAGTCTTGCTTGGCTCCTTCTCCTTCTCTTCATTTGAAGTGCAGGTTCTCTGTCACTATTTGATCTCTCAGTAGTGATGCCCTTTTATTCGCTGCACTTTGTTTCTCAGTCTGGCACAGTCACACCAGCAATCCAGACTTGGATATCTCCCACATGCTGTTTCCACAGCCTTTTTCTAACAGGATCTGCTGGAGGAACAAGACTGTGCAAGGCAATGGTATTTCACTGGTTGTTTCATGTGTTTAGTAAGCGTGGAACGTTACTGGCAACGGAATCTTTGCTGTTGTGTGGAAACTCAGGAGTAACTACTGCTTTTTTAAGAGTTACCATCAGCAGCAACAGCCACAGCCAGGTCTTTGAGGAGATGAGCATGGGAGGGGTTAGAAGAAACCTTGTGCTTTTCCCCACAGAGTCTTGACCAAGGCATTTTATTTGGCTTTATGTGGAACTCTGAAATTTCAAAATAAATAAAGAAACCTTCAAAATACCCCTCTTTTTACTCGTTTCCACAGTTATTTCATAATAGAATAGTTATCAATGTAGTAAGATTAAACTGAAATTGCCTGTATTGAGTTAGATTTTGCTGAAGAAAGCAGCTTGTACCCAAAAGCATGCTTGCTTTTTTCAAGCTGTATCAGCTAATCTAATAAAAGATACCATTTTCACAAAACTCTCTTTGCTTATGCCCATTCCTCATATCCTTCTAAATCAATAAATAAAGTTAAGGGTATCTAAAAATAACCCGGACTTCTTTTGGGGCAGGATCCCAAGCACACCATGCAAATATACCTTAAGAATCCAGCTATAGATCTGCTCAGCACTATTTCATCTGGGAGACAACTGCTAGGAAGAAAACTAAGGCAGAGACAAGGACCTGAAATTCCTTTTTTTAGAACGTAACTTTTCTCACTTTGCAGAAAAGATTTGTTTATGTTCAGACAGTGAATCCTAGAGCCATGCAAAGTGGTGGTAAATTGTTTAGTGATTCCTCTCCTAAGAGTGTAACTGTTTAGAGCAGAACAATTTCGCACACCACCTGATACTGCAGATGCATTTAATTCTTGTATGCTTGATTTGTACTGGACATTTCAGTATTGCTGTAAATAAATGAAATACATGGCAGGTAAAGAGATTACAAGCACATTTCTTCAGTGTAAAGTGGAGGCTTTCAAGCAGGTATCTCTTAATGATGCGTTGACTAATCCATACTCCTGCAGTTAGTAAGGCACTATTCCCTTGAATTTCATTCAGTGTAATGAAAATATTCATACTTATAGCTAACCTTACAATCCTCATCTGAACATTTAGGATGCTGAGATGTGGTTCTAATCTTACAAATGCTTATTCTGTAATTATTTGAATGGAAAAAAAATCACAAATTCACAATAATTTACTCTTTTTTTTTTTTCTTCCTGTTCTTCAGCTTCTTAAGTGGAACCTTCTAAGGGAATGTCAGAGATTTTATAAGCCATCGAAATGGTTCATCTCCAACTGTTGATTTAGTGTCCATTATTTGAAATCAAAGTACTTCTAGGCTTCTATTGTAAACATGAGACCAGTGAGGTACTGGGTATGATCTTAATCACCAGGAACTACAAAGTGCTTCAGAGACCTAAAATTTCTTTGGGTCATATACTGACTGCCATGTGGAGTGAGAGAGATACCCACCAAATAACATGGACAGATATTTGGCAGAGTATCTCTTAGAAGATATTATTTTTTTGAACCTCCCTAGCATGCATTGTCCTGTTATCCACAGATTTTGTGTCCATGCGAGATATGGGTGGAGTATTGTCCTCACATGTAGTGTTTGAGGTTCTGAAATTCTTTTCTTCACTAGTTGGTACTTGGAACTCACAATTAGAGTTATAGTTTGAGTGCAGTAAGTCAGGATTTAAATGAACAAACGAGAACTTTTCATTTTGCATTGACCACTGAAGCCACTTGGTTACTATGAATTAAAAGAGAAATCTACTTTTATCCTCAAAAAAAGATGCTGAAATGCTGTTTCCCTTAACAATATTTCAGCCAAGAGACAAAAAAACCTTTTACAAAACAGCCTGCTTCTTGAAGTTGCTTGTGCTTTTTTTCCTTTGCACATGTTCTGAGATAATCAAACCCCTCTGAGAAGGCAGGTTATCAACCCCTCACATGAAGAGCAATCTTATGTCTTTAATCTTTCTTGCCTATGTGAAAAGTAGGCAACCTGGAGGGAAAACAACATGCCTTTAGTGGTGTCAGAACCAATCATTTACATTAGTGCTTGAAGATTGGTCTACGTTTTCAGTTTTCTCCAGCACGATTCAGACTTCTGTGAAGTAGAATGAGCTCAGTTGGGGAAAACATAAGTTTAGAGTGTGTCATCTGCACCATTTCTTCTTTTAAATCTACCTCAGTAGGAGGAGAAACTTCTCCTTAAAATAAAAGTATTTACATTGATATTGTAATTAAAATTACAGCTCTCTCCCAATTTCTCTGTGAGAAACTACCTGGAACCCTTCGGAAAGAGTCCCCCTACATATAAAATACTGAACTGATGCAAATCAAACTTACACTGTATTATACAAAATGAGCATTTGGTAGCTTCTCTGTGAGAGCTTTCAGTGCTATTGCTCTCAGATTGTGCTTAACTTTAATATAAATGATGGTAAAGTGCTGTCGTGGGTTTTACCCAGTGTCTTCAGAATCTAGGACATTACAATAAAAGAAATGTGTATAATCTGTTTTCTATGTTAATAATAAGCTACATAAATGAAAGGAGTTGTTGAGAATTTTGACTGATTTGGGTCTGACCTATACCCAGCAGCTGGACTGAGGTCACTGCACTTTACCTGTGTTGTGTGATTTCTGCCAGACTAGAATGCAAAAAACTCTAATTGCCTTTTCATTCCCTGGCACGTGACCTGGAAAGCTGTTGTGCTGTAAAATACAATACAGGCACAGTCTGTGGAGGGGAAAGCCCAAATTACCAGTGCCTGTAGTCAAGTTCCCTCTCTGCTCCCTGCTCTGTGGATCCAAAAAGCACAGGGCAAGAAAGAAAAACATGGATCATGGGCAGCCACGGCCAGGAGCAGATCTTGTGCTGTAAAGCATCAGTTGTCACTGCTCTCATGAGCAGCAGTGATCAGCGGTCAGATATCAGCGTTCTCATTAATTCACCCCCTGTCCTGCTGGTTCCTCTGTGATTTGCACCCGTGAAGCAACTCACCAGCCCTTGCTGCACATCCCAAATATGATGTTCCCATTTAACCAGCAAGGCATACGGGGTTCTTTGCCTAAACATTGTTAGGTGCTTGTACGCACTTACAAGGTAATAATCTGACTGCAGTTATTATCCAATTAAACTGACAGAACATGACAGGAATAATAATATCGGTGTAATAACTCCAAGGGAGAAGGTGTTAGTTAAACACTGTCTATATCCCAAATACTCTCAAAACTTCAAGAGTTAAGGGGATTTTAATTTTATGCTTATTTTAGGAATTACTTGGTACAGTAAGGTGTAAGTCAGACACCACTGTTAAGAGTTTGCAAACACAGATGAAATCTTGTAATCAAGATTATGCAAAATAAGTCCTGATCAAAGTGAATTTTCTTACTTTTATCTTTTTTTGCTTTTCCAAAAGTGAGTTTTGATCAAAAACAAATGATCAAATAACACAGATTCTGATCCACTCCTATGGCATCAGCTGATACTAATTATGGCATTTGTGACATTTATGTAAGAGGGGAGCTCACAGTTGTGTAAGGGCCAGGCTGACTGACAGTGTGGCATCTGAGATTTTTTTTTTTTTGCTGTGCTGAGCAGACGAATTTGAAAGACAATTGGGTTTGTCCTGGGCTTCCAATTTAGAAAGTGTGCTGGAGAGGAAACTGTAATTGAGAAATCTCAGTTAGATGACTGTGTTTGGATATATCCAGACAACCTTCCTTAAGGGGAACAGGGAGAATGTAAAGGGAAAGGACTTCCCTCTGTTTTCTCTTGCCCTCTGTAACACAGCACATCTGGTCTGCAGGCTCTCAGTCAGTGGAAAAATCCTGAGCTTAGCTGGGAGCTCCCACCTGCTTCACACACTCTGTCTGTGCCCGTGGTGCTGCTGCACAGCACTGCTCCCATAATGAACCACCCAAATTCCTTCTAATCTGCAAAGATTACTCTGGTTTTATGACTATACAACTGCTTTTGTCCTTGTGTTGGACTCTCCTCTCCCCAGGACTTCAAGCCCATCACCGACTCTGAATCCTAAGATCTGCAGCACTAAATGCCAGTCTAGACAGGTGCCAGCTTTCCAAAATATCCCTCATGGAGCTCTCAAAAGCAGACATGCACTGAAGATGGACTTATGACTAAAGAAGATACAAGTGTTCCTTTATGTACTTAGGACTTTTCTCACCTTTTTAAATGAGTTGCCTGTGCACAGATTGTCTCTGATACATGGTCCAGTACAATATCTTGAAGAATTTGCACAAATATTAAATAAGCAGCTCAATGATACGTAGTAAATGACTATTTGAGGGAACAAAGCCTCAATGTGATGGATTTTCTGGCTTGCAGTGACAGATCTGATATCATGCTTTATGCTAGAGTAGTTATATTACTTCATGCTGCTGGCACTGAGAGATCCCAAGCACTTCCATCAGTAGGGAAGGCAGGAATGGCTTTGAGAGTAGTGATGCTCCCCACAGCGTTAAATTAGATTGGAGCCCTTGGACAGCTGTTTTTGTTGTTTGTCTGTTTTTAGAAAACTGGGAAGATTTTAGGCTTATCTAATTATCAAGAGTGAGACTCAGTCTTTCAAGGAGGTTATCTTAAAAAAGTCTTGTTGGTAACAGGACTTGGGCACAGAAAGCAGAAGCTGATGCTGAGTAGTAACAATAAGTGTCTTTAGTTGACTGGTATAACTTAAGCAGATATTTTGAGACATATAATCACTATATACATGGACTATTACAGACACACTTTTTGTAAACATTCATCTTTAAATCTTAAACAGTCTTTAAATCTCCAACGTTCATGTAGTATCAGTGTTTTCCAGGTGAGCAGTATGTAGGAAATAAACTCTCCCTGTGTCCCAGTCTGAGGAAAAGGTATGTCAAATAAATTCTTAGTGACAAATCTGCAACGAGGACTAGACTGCCTGATTTTTTCCAGAGAGCATCACTTATTTTTTTGACAAAAGAAAGTGCTAAGAATGGATAAGACAGTAAAACATACATATCACCCAGAGACATCAGCACAGTCTACCTGCCCTCTGCTGACTGCTTGTTTTCACATAATTCTGCATATTTTTGCATAATGGGCACGTTATAATTTCTATGAGTACATTTTCAGTTTGGAGATTTGAAAGCAAAATACCTTCTCTCCCTCTCAGCTATGAAAAGCTTCTTCCAAAGTTGTCATTACCATGAAGTTAGTGCTGGGATATACAATTAGGAATAATGAATTAGACAAAGCAGGTGCCAGTGCTGAAAACACACCCAGCCACGTGCGACTGAAGTGAACGCTGCATCCTCTTTAACTGGGAATGCACTGAGGAACGCAGCAGCTTGTCTGTCTCTTGCTTCTGTCAAGATTGCTTGGTTTTCTGAAAGATGTATCCTGAACACAGTCTCCTGGGCTCGACTGAGGAATTGGAGCCTCATTCTTTGGTCTGTCCTACTGCACTGCCACGGGAAGTGGCCACTGTCCTCTGCCACCTTCTGAATCCTGCCTGGGAATTGTTTGGAAGACTGCAAGCTAACACAGGGTGAAAGCATCTCAGGGACCATTATGGCAGCCTAAAAGAGATTATTACAGTCCAGCGTCCAGGCCCTTTCCCTGACCTTTTACTAGCATAAATATAACCTGTAGGGTAACAGCATTCAGCTTAATTTCTCAGACATTGTGCTCGGGATTACAGCCTGGAGGTTGTTAGCCATGTAGGAGTTATTATTTTAAAACGAGGCTAGATTTTGAAAAAGGAAGCTTGAAGGCTCTCTGAAGCTACCTTAATATAACTGTTTCCTAAATCTGAGAGGTGGGAAAATGCTGCATGTTATGCTGCTTTCTCTGCTCACAGCTCAGGACTGCTCTCCTTGGTGTTTCTGAACCACTTTTAAAGCAGAGAGACAGTGTGTTTCAGAAAAATTTAAGGTACAATTGCAGTATACTGGAGCATCAGGATGAAGAGGCAGCAATGTTAAGATTTGCAATAGAAAATGTAACTTGTACATTTGATTAAATTGCTGACCACAAATTGGTTTGTGTTCTAAAAGCATGAATTTGTCAGACAAATTGTTGCTTCATGGGCGACTGCTGGAGTTTTCTGTAGATCAGCCTCACTCATGGCATGGCCCTTACTGGAACTGCAAATGCCATGTTTCCTTCAGGCACTGACTCTTGGAAGAGGGAAGGAATTGACTGAATCAAAAAGGCAGCATTATTGAGTGGGACTCTAGAGTCAGTGGATGGCTGTTTGTATAACCCAGCAACAGGCACTTCCCTGGTGCAGCAGGGGGAATAGTCTGCATTTGCCCTCACAGGGAGCCTGCTGTTTTCCAAGGCACCTAGGGAGCTAGTTTAGGTACTGAAATTCAGGTATACAAGTTCTGATGTGTTTTGCCTCTCAGTCTGCTGTGCAGAATTGAAAAGTGACTTCTTTCTGTACCTTTCACCCTTTACAAGATGGAGATAAAACTGCTGACCCGATTCCCAGTGACATTCCAGAAATAAGTGAGAATTGTTTAAGATACTCTACTGATAAAGCCCTACCCATGTACGAAGGACAGCAGGTACAGCACTTGTCTCTGCAGCACCTCAGTGCCCCTGCTGATTGCACACCAGCCTCTAACCATACCTGGGCTCCCCCCTCTGCCACTCACTCCTTACTCCTGTGAGCATTTTAAGGCAGAGCCCTTTGACCACTGTCACACCTGCCCTTCTCTGCCTGTGTATGTATGAGATGCTGAGTGTATTTAGTGAGTACTTGGCAATTTTTTCTAAGTCGTTATGGTGATACCGGTAAAAATGGAAGAATGAAAGGCATTGAAAACTCGTATCTGTAACATAGCCACAGACCAACAAAACCAGTGAGGGCTTTCTTCTGATCCAAGGGCCTGAGTCCCAAAACAACTTGGAGGAGACCACAGGGTAGTGTAAATCTATAAATGTATCAGCTATGGCGAAATTTTGCAATAACTTTCCTGTTAGGTACAATGTAGCTTGAGGGTCCCCATGTATTTTTTAAAAGACACTAAATCTTACACGACTTAATTTTCGTTGCATGTACACATGGAAAATGAGCAGGCCTTCGCAGTTGACTGGTGAGTGCCTGCAAACCTGGGAGAAATAGGGTTACAGAGATTCTCTCCGGAGCTTTCTCAAGCTAATGTCTCGCCCCAACTTTCATTTTGTTTTTCTTTCTCAGTATCTCTTTGCTCACTACTGCCAGCCAGAAAAACAGGCTGAAGCTCACTAAGATGAAGTAGCTGGGTCGCACTGCAGAAAGTGCTGATGTGAGCTGTTTCTTAACAGGTTGAGCTGTTTTCTCACATAACCCTGTGGATGTGCTGAAACAATAGATTTTTCTTAGTGTATGTATGTATATGCATCTTGGACTAAAGCTATGGATGTACAGAATAATTTTTAATGGTGGATTTAGTATTTCCTGTCCTATGCTTTAAAAACTAAATAACTCACTATATTGTTGTAGCTAAAAATTGCCACTATTTCGAGATATTATTTCAGATTATATCAAAGGGCCCAAGAGGAGAACGTGACAGCCATCAGTGAATTTAACCACATGATTTATCTCTGCCAGATGGGTTGGTACTGTCCCTGAGGTGCTTTTATAAAGAGAGGAACTAAGGCGCAGGGAACCTCAGAAAACAGGAGACTGTATTCACAGGCACATGTGACTAATACCCACTCTTCAAACAACTTGGGTTCCCAATATAAGATCTTTTGTGTATGCCAAGCTGACAACACAACAATAAATGTTGATGTACTGTAGACTTACTAACTCTGTGATCTGTATGGGGTAACTTCCAGCATGACACTAAAAGTTCAAGTTCAAGACTTGAAAAAGTTAATAATAAAATACTAAAGTCCATACACAGAGAAGAAGAATTTTTAGAATTGTTTTGGCGATGATATTCTGGTGTTTGCTGGTAGTTTTGCATTAATATTGTAGATCTCCTTAAATTTTATTCTTCTGGTTGCATAAATAAAAGTACATATATAAATAAAAGCTTGCTTTTCCAAAATGCACTTAGAATTTTAGCCTTAGTGATTACCTTTAGTAAAGATACAGCTATTGATTTTCTGGGGACAAGAGTACTCTTATTATGTAGAGGTTACAGTCCTACAAATTTTCATAACAACACAAAATATTTTTCCATTATAGGTCTGTTAGGACGTGAGAATAGAAATTTTTTTGCAGTCTCTTTCTGTGACCTTCCAAATGATTCTGTTTAATCCTGCGTTTCTCTGCCTGAAGCATTAGTCATACAAGTTGCCTATTCAGAAAAGTTCTTTACTTCTTCTATATACAAATGATCTAAACGTCATATGAAAACAGATTTTGATTGATTTCTCTAGTTCATTCTTAAATGTACCATTGGAGATTAGTCACAAAGTTAAAGCCACATTTTCCAAGTAACTGTGGCTATAGGGCTGAGTATGTTCAAAAGTATATTGGTTGCAAAAGGTTCCTTACACAAACAGCTTTATTTCCCACACGGCTCACATTATCTTCCCAGCTCTACATGAAAACTTTATTCTTTAAATACATTTCATATTTTAGATAAAGCGAGAAATCTTTCGAGACACTTGCACTTCAGGTTGCTGTACTGATAAAAAACTTTTTAAGTTTTAATTTTTTAAGTTTTAAATTTTAAGAAGTTTCAGACCGGTGCAGCCTCTGCAGTGTGAAGTGCAGCAGTTGTGGCCTTGCCCACTCATTGCCATGAGCTCGATGTGCAGATCAATGCCAACGACCAGAAAGTTCCCCCAGCTGCAGACTGGCAAAGAGAGTTCACTGCTCAGTGCTGGAGTGTTTGAAAAAATGGTTGTCTTCCTTCTGGCATCTGCCCATTCTAATTTTTCTTTAGTGCTTAGAGCACAAAATATACAGGATCCACAGCTTCAAGTCAAAAGATGAAAGGTCATGTCTCATGGCAGGGTGTTCAAGCTATTTTGTTGGAGCCATTGGAAATTTGTTATTTCTTTCCACTGTGTAGTCACTGTTTGATGTATTGGTAAGTCTCAGGCACTGAATTAACTCCAGCTCACAGTCAGTCCATACAGAAAGCACTTTAGACACTATTTTTTGTGGGAGGTGATGGAGTGAAAGTGGAATATAAGTATTTAAAAGAACATGTACTATTACTCATTAAAGTGATTTTTTTTTAGAGAACATCTCTTATTAACTTGCACACAGCCACGAGCATTTATCTCTGACTGAGTTACATGGGGCAGCCTGGCAGAATCCAACAAGTCTGACATACTAGGAATCACAAATGCCTCACAGGCTGTCTGGGTTATTAACATTTCCCATTCAGTTTCTGTGAAAACTCTTCAGTATAACTTGGTATGCTGAGCTGTCAAAACGTTATTTAAATAACACTGAGGGGTGGCCTGTAGGAGACAGGCCTCCCTTAAGCAAAACACCTGGCACTCAGTAGCTATTGATACAGCTTTTAATTATTTTATCTTCTAGCAATTCCATTTCTAGTATTTTTAACTGTAATTTCACCCCTAATTGTAACAAAGTAAGCTCTAAAAAGAAAGGGATTCTCTTTCCCTGGGAATCTCCAGGTAGCAAACTGAGAGTGTTCTCCAGGAGGAGCTGTTCCTGTGACCCCCAGCCGTAGCTGGTCACAGGGCAGGACGCAGACGGACCTACACGGTGCACACTGGGACACGCTGGGAAGAGCTGTGCTGCCAAAGCCAAGGGTCAAGCACCAAGGAGCTCCTCCATCAGCTTCCAAACAATGGCTCAACAGGCACAGAGAGAACAACACTTCTGCCAAGTACTTAGGGGACCCAGGGGAATCTTAAATCAGCTAAATGTGACATTAATGCCACATCCCAAGGAATCCAGTTTGCCCTGAGAGTGAACTGGCCAGAATTCTTGTCTGGGGTTTCACTGCTGGCATTCCCAGCTGAGGGGATCCAAGTGGATTTGCTCCCACAGTGAGCAGTATGATGTGTCTTGATTAAGGTTCATTTGAATAGCTTTGTCTTGAGTAAATACAGCTGCAAGGAAAAGGTGCAGGCACACAATCTTGCCGGTGGATTATTAAGTATCAACTTTTCCTGCTGGATAAATACAAATAAAGTACTTGGGAGAAAAAAAAAGTTGTTGGTCACAATGTTAGAAATTCAAGGTAAGGCACTGCTTTAGCTAAGTCAGGCTGACAGCATCCAGGCAGAGATTCATTGCACTGAGGTCTGCCGAGTCTGTTCTAAATAAAACAAGTAGGCTTTGCCTCATGAACAAGTGGATTCATCTACTGAGACCCTGCAGGGGATTTTTTTTGCCTTTGTATTGTCATGAAGGAATAATAAAAACTTCCTTTAAGTCCTAATCCAGCATTAAAAATATATGGTAGATGTATTTCAGTTTGAATTAACAATACTGAACAGTTTCTGTGAAAGGAACTAAATGGCATACTGTATGAAATACATAAGCTTCTGAAACTCAGTATTTCCTAGCTGACTAGTCCACATAAATATTCAAGCATTTAGTAATGTATTTTTCAGGCAAGGTCACTCTGTTTTTGTTTTACGTGTACACAAAACATTTCCAAATCAGTGCATTTCATTTTGGTATTAGTTTCACAGAAATTACAACTATTTATGTCAACAAATGAGAAGGGAATTAACCCAAGAAATCGGTGTCTTCATGGAGTTCACAGGACAGAGATGAATCCAGAGAACGCAACTGGAAAGCATGAAATACTGCTTAAAGTGCTGGGAGTATTGGCTTGGCTATCATAAATAAAGCAGGGGCAGTGGGTGATATTGTATGTAATTTCTCCTTTTCACTGAACAGGGAAATGAGAGGTTGGTGGTGGAGTCAATGCTTCTGCTTCTCTGGCCTGTGTTTATCATTACCTCGATTTACCAGCACGGTGCAATTTTCCCCTTTCAGACTCCCTTTGGTCTTTTCTTGGCTTCCAACACTCTCCTGGAGAGAGGATTGTCTCCAACAGTAGTCTGTTCAGTGTCTTTAAATATTGATTATTTTTCTTCCCAAATCAGGACACATGCTAACCTATTTCTTTCATTGACAAGTACAAACTTCTTTGTCTTTTGCTTCCATTCTTAGTGTGGGTAAAAATGGTTCTTCCATGTTTTGCAACTGGTTGAATAACCTTACTACCTTTCCATGTTTAAGAGAGGAGTTTCTTATCTGCAGCCTTGTCCAGACCACTGTTAGAGAGAATTGTTTTCAGGCTTAGAGACTGTCACTCCCTGTTGTGTCAACTGGACTGTAAAAACTCTCATTGCCAGGAACTTTCTGAGAAAATGCTAAAATAGATGTATGATTTAACTACCTCAGAGGAGGTAGACTACATTTTGCCTACTGTAATACAGAGATACACACTTCTGATATACATGTGAATAGATTTTAAATTTTGTCTACAGAGCAGCTCTCCTGTTATGTGACCCAGCTGTTTTTTTCTAAGAGTTGATCATAATTCCCTCCCACAAGACTGAAGGTGAAATCCTGGCTCCTCCAGAGGCAATGGACACTTTTACACTGTAAGATCATTTTATGCCACACAGAGCAAGAGGCTGCTGATGCCTTGAGGGTTTTTCCTCCAACTCCTCCAACTGCCACTTTTATCTACTACAAGAGAACTGGAAAACTGAGTTGGGAACAAGATGACACTTCTGATTCTTTCATGTGCTTATTTACACAGGTCCTGAGTTAGCTGCTCTCTTCATGACTATAAATATAATTTCAAGCCTTTTCATTACAGTACAGCTTACCTGAGAATTCTAAAAATATTATCTGCTTTATTATATCACTCTAAGGTAGTTTCCAATGTATTGTGTGTGTGTGTATGAAAGAAATATGTTGCTGATGCTAAGAATACTTTGAACAGTCTGGAGAATCACTGCTGGAATATCTTGAGCAAGTGATAATAGATTCCCCATCACTTAAATCTTTAAGCCTGAAATAGATGCTTTTCCAGAGTATGTGCTGTTCTCATTCAAATGATGATCCTGAAGATCAATTGTGTCAAGTGTGTGAAGTCCATCAGCTTGTATTATGTTACAGTTCATAAGACATGCAAATAAATTGATCCTTCCAGCCCCAAAATCTGTCAAGATGCTAGAACACAATTTTTTTTTTGTAACTTCAGGTGTGGTCCAAATGTCAAAAGCATTTGCTAGTTTCGCTATTAGTTGTGCACCTCAGTGTATGTTTATTTACACTCTTTTCATTGGTACAATGTCATAGTTCAATGGGAGCTTTGCCTGGTTTTGTCTCCAACTGCCACTACACATTTGTGTATAGGTGAAAACTTAAACTAGTAAAAATTTCTGTATGATCAGCTTCATTTTTCATTTTTCCAGGAGGCTGAGGTTCTAGAGTAGCTAGTATGTCCTCATTTCCCTTACAGCTGTTGTTAAATTGGATTAGAATTTAATCTGGAACTCTTTTGTGTTTCCTCCTTTCTCCTTTGGGATCGACCATATGGAAAATCATAAAATAAAATACCTTGCTTGCAAGCAATGAAATAATTTTCAATAAAAAGGAAAATATTTAAGCAACTTTATTCAGTGACTAAAATTGTTCAAATGAATTACAAACAATATCTAAATGAAATTTTGAAGAGGATGTCTAGACCTACTGAAAAACAACATGTAAAGTGAAGCTCTACCTCTCAGCAGAGTAGAGCAGAGTACCACTCTAATCAAAGAACAGCTCATTCATTCATTCTTCTACATGTCAAATGACTGACTTGAAAAGAAAACCGTCCATGATGATGAATGGTATGAAAAGGAAAATACTAAGCAATAATTTTTTTTTTTTGTAACAAGCAGAAATTTGCAGTGAGAGAAACACGGGTTTGCTCTAGAGAATAAACCACAAGTAAACAGGAAGTGGTGGCTGAGGGCTTGTTTATGGCAACCTTACTCCAAGAAAAATCTTACTCCATTAGCAGCACCATTAAATCCAGCAGTGCTACTCGTACAAAAAGCTCATATTCCTTCTTTTAAGTTGTCACAGCCCGGCACTACAGGAATATCGTTTGTAAGGCAGCGGTGAAATGTTTTTCCATCGCTGCTCATCTGCACATTCATAATACATCAGAAATACCTTTTTTTTTTAGCTCTGTATCTATTCTTGGCTATGAGGTTTTGATACAGAATTCACACAACATCCTGCATCCCTGATGTTTTGTTCCTGCCGCTCCCCAACTGTAACTGTCTGCATGTACCATTTCGTTATGTACCTCTACGTACCGACGTGGTCAAAAGGTTAATACCTTGCAGGGGAGGAGGAAAGGGCTCCCAAAAGGTTATGAGCCTCCCTAAGGACTTCACAGCAGCCATTATACCTACATTCCTTTTAGATGGCAATATCTGGCAACACGTCCGCACGCTTAAATTATTAGATGTGCAATATATATTCCCCTAGTTTGCTGTCAAAGCCTCGCTGTTCTGAACCAATGTACTGCTCGGTGACAGCAGATCCAGATCTCACTGCTCAGCCTCTGAGTGTCTGGGAATGACCCTCTTTTTTCAAAGGTGAGAAAACATTCTGATTCCTGCACCTTACAGTCTCTCCTGCAAGCTGCCTGTTCCTGACTCCCGCTTGCATTTCGTCTCTTTACCACAAAACACAAAATCCTCTTAACCATTTTTCCCCCTAAACTTACCTTGCAGTATTTTGGTAGCATATTAGCCTGCACTGGACTTTCCTCCCTGGAGCCTGGCATCAGAGTCCAAATGAGGTCATTAATCTAAAAAAGTGGAGTGGTCTCATCCTAGCCCCGGTTCCGGAGGGCGCCGCGCTCGGTCCCGTTCCAGTGAGCTCTGCAGCCTGTGCTGAGAGCCAGGCTCGGGGCTTCCACAGCAGGACTGCTAATGGCCAGGAGTGCACAGCTTGAGCACTGCTGTGTCAGTAGCAGGAAGCTTTTACTGTGCCTGGGTTCCTGTCAGTGCTACTAATTCAATCACTTACATATGCAATAAATTCACATGAAAAATTAACAAACACCTAGCTGGCAGCAGTGCCCTCTGTTCATTCTTTTTTTCCCTAAAAAATCTATGTAGCTTTCTCTTAAAATGATTGGATTTAATGGTTTGTTTCAGCATTTTGTGAAAATAAAAATTCCTTTATTCCTAAATAGCTTCTCAATATTAATGACCTTATTTTATTTAGCTTTTATTAATTTCTTCCATCAGGTTCTCTTGTAATTACATCTGTATCATCTTTTGAACTAAAAGGGACTGTGCAGATGTCAGGGTGGGGTATAGCTCAGCAGCTTGCAGTGATCTATTCTACTCAAGATCTATTTGATTTGATTCTATTTTCCATCTCTAAGATCCACTACAGATAATTTTTGGTATCATTAGTAGTAATAGCTCTAAAGGCAGCGCAGCCTAATGAGGAAAAAAGAACTCAGGAATCCTTTCTCCTCCTAAACAAGAATCCCTAGGGAACTGAGGTCCAAGTATCATCACATCTTTCCTTATTACCCTTTTTGAGAGACTGGTGATCCTCCCTGGAGAGCTGGTCTGGGCTTCTACAAGCTGTAGCCTACAGCTCAGACAGTCTCCTGATGAAGAACTGTGTTCAGAACTTACAGCAACTTAAAAAGCAAAAACGATGGTCTTTGACAGCAGGTTTTGTTGAAACTGTCTTTTCCCAACACAGCTTGAGAAAAGAGGGTAAAGTGAATGTACACATCCTCTGCCCATGGGGCAGGTGGAGATTTATACCAGCTGTTAAAGCAGCTGGTGACCACAGTGATATTTAGGATGCCTTTGTCATATTCCTTCCCCTGTAGAAGTGCTCCAGCCACTGGGACCATGTGTCAACTGCCTGGCCCCTCTCACAGCTGCTTTTTGACACTGTAATAAACTGAAAATCACATGGGCAGGGATGTGTCCCAAGTAATGTAAAGGAATTAATCTTTAATTCTGGTGTCCACCAAAGTGTTTCCTCTGAACGTAATTATGGAGATTAAAATATCTAATTCTCTAGAAAATGCCTCTGAGGCCTTTAGCTCTTTCATCAGGTATCAGTCTTTGAGAAGGTTATCTCAGTATGTTCTTCAAAGTTTCCAGTTGATACATGTGCTGATTATCGTGCTAAGATCCCTTCCATGCTCCATGTAGTGTTGCTGTTTCTGACAGTCCCCCCCCTTTATGGCCTTTTTCTAAAGAGTTATTCAGACTGGTTCTCCTGCTTTGAATGAACTCTTCTGCTTCATACCTTTTCACAACTCTGTATCTTGAAAAGCCACTCTGAATACCTGTATCAGTACAGTAGTTGTTTTTTTGCAATTGCTCAATACCAGTCTCTTCCTTGCCCTTTTATAATTATCATATTATGTGTTATTAGACTTAGCCACTCTGAAGCCAAATCACCTTATATTAGAAAAAATGCCAGGGGCAATACATTGTAATTTTTCTGCATTATTTGCGAAAAATGGAGAAACCAGAATAATCTTTCACTGTAAGCAACAGCAAAACCAGCAAGGTCAGCTTGCTCCTGAAGACTCTGCTAGTGTGGCCCAGTGCAGCAAACTGATTTGTGGAAATCAAGAGTGGCCTCACAGTGCTTTTCCATTGAATCTATTTCTTTTGTTATGGATTTGGAGTATACAACAGTTATGAGGTAATGCATTGAATGAATTGCATTACAGTTGATTAGCCAGGCATAGATGGGATTAGACCGGGACACGGTGATGCAAAAAGATTTGTTGTAGTTTTACAGAACCAATGGATAAAATCACAGGGGGTTCCTGTGCTATCTGCTAAAACACATGTTCAACCAGCTCCACTCCTAAAACTCTGACCCCTGGCTCAGCTGCTGAGCCTGGCTCAGAAGGGGATTTCCTCCTGCTCAGCCCCTGTGGTTGGGGTTCAGTTGTGCCATCCTACCTCCCTTTCCAGTAACAACTGGGCAGGATGCTCCTGACTGGACTTTGCTTCAGAGTTCCTCTGTTGTTTTTAGTTTTCCTTACCCACACAGGGTTCTCTGCTACTGTGGTACTCATCTGCTTCTCTGCCCTCCCATGAATCATTGTTCTGTCCATGTCTTATCAGCAATATCCCAGAAGGACTGGGATAAATTTACTTGGCCAGGTTTCCACGTTTTGAAAAGAGCCCTCTTGAATTTGGGATTGCATTATTGGTATTTATTTTCCAACTCCCCTAATAATTCAGTTATATGGAGGGCACTGAATCCTGTACCATCTGGTTACACTCTAAATTCTGAGTGACATCTGGCAAAAAGTTTGGATTCAATAAAAAGGTTATTTTTAAGAAGACTTCTCATTTTTATAAGAATAAAACATTGCCTTAGTAATTAAAAATAAAAGTGCTCTCCATAAGTGGATGAACATTTGCTTCTATATGTTTTAATACATCCAGAGAACATCCTATAACAATGAAAGTGCTTTTATTCCTGTGTTAGTGATAGAAGACAGAAGCACGGTGACAATAAGTGTCTTCTCCAAGTTCCTACAGAAAAACTGTGTCAATGGCCAAGCAGGAACTTCACTCCAGATCCCTCTGTAGTTCTGCCATAACCATCGGAGATTACTCATGGATCCAGGAAGTTACTGGACAGACCTTGCATGTGCCACATACAAATGGAGTGTAAACAGTCATAAATCCTCAAAGCAGAACTTAGCCTGCTTCTGTACCTCGTGTCTCTGTGTTTATGAAGATAAGATATGAAGGGAATGAAGATATCCCTTTCTAGGCTACTTTGAGGCAAGGAATAATGCTTCCTACTGTGAAAGAGTCTTAACAAAATTCTGATTGCACTGAAATTAATGGTATCTTTATCATTGATTTCACTGGAACTGGGATTTTAAGATTTCACTGGATGGGCAGTAGATAAATATTGAGCAGCATCTTTGTAAATGAATCTTGCAGTATATGAGTGGTTGATGCCATGGTTCTCTGCCAGTGCTAAGTATTAATAAGAAGGTGACAGGGAACAGAAATCTGCAATGGATTTCCTCTGGAAACTATGCTTCTCGTATTTCAGAAATTATTTTGCTGTCAATAAACACAAATTCTGAGGGACTGCACAAAACTAATGTTGCAGAGAAACAAATGGTAACCAGATACACTAAATAACTGCTTCTCCTCTTAGTTAGTGAGAACCTGTAAACAAAAATCAGAACAGAATTAAATGTAATGTCTGTAATATATTTATTTTTCCTTTATGAAAATGATTTGAGGAGAAACAAATCACAAGTGCAGTTGAACTCTTACGCAGTGATTCTGTTCCTTTTCAAGTCATGTCAGCTATAAAGAATCAAAAAAAACCCATGAAAAAATTTAGAAACAAAATTGACTAGTAAACTTAAAGAGTATTTTTTAAAGTATGTGCAGTTCTTTGATACACGTGTATTTAATTCTCAGCTGAAGTGGGAATGATAGTTCAGACATCATCTCTATGGTTTCAAAATAAAACAGACAGCAGAATGTGTTATGTAAGTTTTTACCTGTAGATAAGTGTAAATGTTTCTACTACACTCCTTGCAGACGGCTGTCCAAAAGAATGTGCAGTTGATGAAACTACTTTCTTGTCTGAAATGCTAGATGGGATTTTAATTTTCAGAACTCTTGTTTTAGCAAGAAAGACCAGAAATCAAAGACAGCCTGCTGGCAGTGATATACTGAAAGCATCATGCAGACATCAAACTCATCATAGTCCTTTGTTTTGTATTTGCAGATATGGGAACACTCTGTACATAGGTTTTAGCCATTTGCTAAATTCAGGCTTGTTATTTGTTCACTCTCTAGTCTGTGTCTATCTTGTCTGGTTGGCCACATCAGTAACATCTGCTCTCAAATTCTGCAAATGACACTTACACAGGATGGAACTTGAGCATGTCTGTGTGCAAGAAGGAATAGTAAATACTTGCTTGTAAATTCACAAAAAAATTGCTTTGCTTGGAGCTTAGCAAATACACAGAATCTATACGCAACAACCCGAATATGCAGTTTTTCTGTGATGATTAATGAGTCCGAGTTAATTATCTGGAATTTTATTTGCAATTTTATTTCTGGTATTTGTCAGTGACTACTTGAGAAAAAGGCAGTGAAATTTGGTTTCTCTTTGACAACAATAAAAAAACTTTGGAAATAAACATTTATCTTTTATGCAATGGCAGGAAAAAGTACTTATTCCCTTGCTCAGTAAATTTAGTGATATGCTTTTGCATATCTTTGCCTAGCCAATATCCACTGATGTCACCTATTTGGAAACTCTTTAACTGGTGTGACTCTCAAAATTTTAAGATCTGAGTAGCAGAGTAATGCTCAGTACACTACAGCACAGAACTGATTATGACCAAGAGCGGCAAGGCTGTAATGATATTATCAGATTGTAATGGAATATTCAGGGACATCTGTCTCCCTCATACATGTGGGATGCAAATCACAGACATAAGATGGGACAGGAACCCCAGAAATCAGGTCCTGAAATACTTTTATGAGCCTGAATCAATCCAGAAATAATGTTCTGACTCAGTACAGGGACAGAGCACCGACTCTAAGATGTGGCTTTGTGTTCCCTTCCAAAAGAACAGTGAAAAGTGAGTTCAGTAGTTTTTCCTGGCGAGGACTGCAAAACAGAAAACTGAGTTCTCTTATTTAAGACCACATGCTCTAAATAATAACCAATGCATTTGTTTTTGGAGCTCAGGAGAGAAGAGTGACCCAGTGGTAGTATGAAAAAAGAGCTTAGTCCTGGCTCAGCCGACATCAGGGAAAATATGCCTGCTGGTTCTGATGGGTCCTAGTTGACATCCTCATGCACACAAAATTTGGTCATTATTGAAATAAATTTAAGGTTATTATTGAAATAAATTTAAGCTTCCTGTTACACAATGTTGACAGAGCTGGTGATTTCCAGCCCTCAGTGCCCACTTGCAGGAACACGAATACAAGATGGTGAAAGGCTTCAATGTCTCCGACATGAAACATTGAGTTTAGCTGTATGGGAGAAATACATTTCCTCTGATTGTGAAGGTTTTATATGAAGCAAAACCATGAGTTCAGCTGAGTGGGAGACTTGATAAGAAAGCTGGCAGAGAGAATATTCAAACTTTAGAGCTCAGCTCTACTCAAAAGGATGTTTTGGACTAGGCAAAGTGGCACTAATTTGTCACTGCCTGTGTGGGTCTCTTAGCAGGAGGTTAGTCACAGTCAAGTCCTCCACAGCTGTAACAGGAAGATTTTTGACTTCTCAAAGTTGAGTATTTTGGTCTTTCTGAACAGGAGTCGGGTTGTGTTTCTGCTCAAGTCACAGAAATTTGCAAAGGCAACTTCAGAAGACGACTTCAAAGAGGCCACTGAGAGGAGACCTCGTGCATTTGTACAAATATCCAAAGAGACGGGGTCAAGAGGATGCACCAGGCTCTTGGTGGTGCCGAACAATCAAACAGGAGGCAACGGGCAGAAACTGATGCACAGAAGTTCCACCTGAACATGAGAAAGAACTTCTTCACTGTGCAATGACTGAGCACTGGGACAGAGTGCCCAGAGAGGGTGTGGAGTCTCCCTCACTGGAGATACCCCAGAAGCATCAGGACACAATCCTGTACCTTGTGCTCTGGATGACCCTGCTGGAGCTGGGAAGTAAGATCAGATGACCCACTGTGGTCCCTTCCCACCTGAACCAATCTGTGATTCTGTTAAGACAAGGAAGGTGTTGTTCCTGGGTTATTGAGGTTCAATCTTCTGGTCTCATAGGCAGCACATCATACCAAATCTCTCAGAAACTGACTGTGTTTCATCTCTAAAGTAATTAGATTTTTTGCTTCCACTATTCCAGTTGGAAGACTGTTGGAAGTCTTGATTGCTCTAATGATCAGAAACTTTCTTCTAAATTCTAACCTAAATTTATTCACAGCTGGTTAATATCCATTTGTTTCTGTGCCAGTTTTGTTCTTAGCTAATTTAGGTTTTTCCATATCTGGTGTTCATCTCCCTGATGCATTTATATGCTGTGATTATGGTCCTGCTGAGCTGTCATTATGCTCAATGAAATAAGCCAAAATCTTTTGGTCTTTTCTTTTAAGATAGACTTTCCCTTCTCCTTGATCATCTTTCTTTGGACCTGTTTCCATGCCTCTCTTCTGTACAAGATTCTCAACTGAAAATCTGCTACTGGCATTGTCAATTGGCACCGATATTTTCTTAACTATTCTGGAAAAAACTCTTCTAAAACTAGAACTGCATCTGTCTTTTTTATGGATGTATTTTATCGACAACTTATAGTCATTATGTATCTGCAAGTTGTTCTTCTCAGTAATTTCTAAATGATAATCCATGGCTTAGGGTTTTTTGTTATCGATGATCATCACTACACTGTAGTGTTAAATGAAATTGTAATTTTTATTGTTGAAGTATAGACAGGTCCCTCTGTATACTGACCAAAACTCAGCAGTACTGAATATTACCCAATATTGACAATGTTTTCCAGCACTGAGTAATCAACAAGTGTAGTCACCATTTTCCTGTTTCTGCTATGTTTATGGATGAAACATCATAAACAACCACTTCCAACCGTGATCCACAAAAACCTTCCCTATTAAACTTTCCTCAGGCTGACAGTCCTTCATTTAATGCTCTATTTTTCATTTCCCCATGAATGAGTTTCCTGCCCTCTTTACAGATTTACTGCTATTCTTTAATTTTTCCAGCTTCACTAATGATTTCTTTTGTAACACCATAACAAATGCTTACCAAAGGTCGTATAGATCAAGTCAGTTATACCTCCCTTGCCTAAAATCCCAGTTATGATAACAGAAAATGCTGTCAGATTAGTCTGACATTATGCTCTCCTGATAATTTCAAATAGCCCTTTTTCTTCTTCTTTTTTTTTTTTCTTTTTTTTTTTTTTTCGTCTAGGTATGTGTAGTTTTCCTTGAAGTCTGTTCCCTAAAACCTTGAAGATTATGGATAGCCATATGGGTATCTGGGCTGTGAGCTGTCTTACCATTTTTCTCACCTTATCTTAAATCTGGTATATTTTCTGTTGTTCTGTTCAGATTCATAACAAGAATATAATTTCTTGTTATGAATAAGAAAATAGAACATATTTTCTACCAAGTCTCCAATTTAATATAACACATTTGTAGCAGCTGAAGAATTCATACCCTCTTAAACATTTTGTTTTGCACCGTAAATTAGGTTATCCATAATACAGATGCCACTTTGAATATGTTTTGCTTCCCTCCCCGCTTTTTCACCAGATAACCAAAAAACTTCCAATGATTGTTTTAATATACTTTAAAACAGCTTGTACTTTTTCCTTCTGCCTATGAGAAACTATCTCCATTCCCTGTGTATTCTCCATTCCCTGTGTTAAGGCATAACCTTAACAACTTAATTGAAAATATTAGTTCTGAAGCTCCTTACAAAATTTTTGCCCATTTTCTTTGGGTCCAGATTCTTAATATGACCAACACCTTTGGTTTTTTGTCTTCTCTGAACAGCATGTAATATTTTATTTTGAGTGCTCCAGGGATTATTGCTCTTTCACTATTTCCATGTAGTATCTAGCTGTCTTCTAATAATTCAGATTTCTTTTGTTTGCAGAGGTTCAGACAATTCTACGCATCCCTTCCAGCTGTATATAACTTGCCACATTGTGTGCATTACCTGGATTGAGTAGAGTGGTAATATTAACAACGTTTTCTACTGTTCAGAACAAAACCAGCAGTCGCTTACGTCCTAGTTTCCATTCTTTAGCATTGTTTTCTCTCTTGTACATCATAATTTTCCCTCTTTCTTTTATCTATCACTCTTTCTTGTGTTCCTTTTTCAAAGCCTTCTTAAAATTGTCCTGGTCCTTGAAAGGAGTGTTAGACAACAAATAGCGAAAGATGAAAGATCTCATGTACATCTCAAGCCTGCAACTGGAAAATTATATTCCTTGTTAAACTTCCATGAATGACAGCAGAAATAACCTGTCACTTTGATGGGACACATGTCAAGCTGTATTTTTTATTTCATTAATCACTTCTGTCACATTTCTGTCATTACTCCTATGACAATGGTGTCCAAGGCCACATTGAAGACTAAGGCCATATCCTACCTAGCATAAATAAAATGAATCTGTTTTTTTGCAAAAAATATGATTTTTTTTTCAGATATTTCTATTGAGATTTTAAGAGGTTCTGACAGATTACTATCATATCAAAATGTGATGTTTACTCTCAGTTTTACATAATACTCACAAGTACTCAAAAAGCTTCTATTTACTACAGTCTTTGTTTATTCCCACATTAATATTAGCAAAATTGACCATTGGAAATTCTGTGAAGTTAAACTCTAATATTCAGCGTTACTTATTGAGAAACATATTTCTGTATTTCAGGGTACACTAAAATGGGCAAGTATTTCCCATCAACTGATTTTTAATTAACAGTGAATAAGAGTTCTGGACCTTTTATTGATACACCTACTAGTCAGAAAATGCTGAATTTGAAAATGTGTTTTGTGACAGCTTTCCTGGCCCTATCCAGGAAATGCTGTATTCACTCTTGACATTGTTGCTTTGGAACCTGACTGGTGACATTGGGAAGACAGAAATTAATGTGAAAAAGGCTTGGAAGCAAATTACTCTGTTTTTTACATCAGTGTAATTTCCAATTAGATTCACTGATGTAAAGGTTAAGATACAGCTGGCTCTGATCTTGTTAAGACAAGTTTTAAAGTTTGTTTCCTCAGCTTCTGAAAACTATTAAGGTCTATAAAGCCTAACAATTGATAGTAAATGCATGTCAAAATAATTCTGAAGGTCTCATTTCTAAATGTCAGTGGACAAGAGCATCTGAATTTCTTTTAGGTATCTCATAACAACAAACGAAGTCTAAATGTAATCAAGAAAGGTCATTACCCTGAATTCATTGCACAGTACTTTCCTTATCACACGTACTTTTGTTGTTCTAAATACATACGTGCTATTTTGTTCCAAATGCATATTTTATTGAAAAATGCTGTCCAAAGGTGTTGGTAAATTGTCTTCCACATTGGGATAAGAGGTGTAAAAAGGAAATTCTATGAAATGAACAGTTCAAGTTACCAGAGGACAGCAGACTACTCTGAGACAAGTGAACATGAAGCAGTAGAGTGTTCCACATTTTACAGAGAAACTCACAAAGACTTTAGTGTGGCTCTTTTCCTGCAGGGATTGCCAAAATAGAGAAGCATGTGAGAAAAGTGGGTTTATGGGCATAGGTCTACCTTGCAAATGTTGTAGATAAAATTCAGGAGCTTTTCTTAAAGCTGGCTACTTCCTATTTTCCATTGCGTATAATGAGTTTCACTTGATATTTTGGAATTTACTTTATTTATATGCAAATAAACCACTGGAAGTAAAACTCATATACCTGACTCAGAACTTCAAAAGCCTGAGAGCAGAGCAATGAAATATCAGACTGTTTATAATAATTCTAACCTGGAAGAAAAATTTGCTGAATATGGTCTTTATGATCCTTAGGCATTTTATTAGTAATATTAACGGACAATGATGAAAATCCATAGCTACAGAAAGTCACCTCCTAGTTTACATGCCATGGCACTGATTTGGAAGACAAGTGTTTCTCTGTTTTGCAGTATCACCTATTTCTGAAATAGACTCTGCAAAATTAGATTCTGTGATACAAACAACTAGTACGTACTTTGTGTGCTGGGTAGATTCATTCTAAGTATTATTTCAATCTTTTTACCTTTTTCATGTTTAACTTTTGCAAAAAAGAGTAGCAAATTAAGCTGGACAGATGATTTTAAATGGACCTGGTTTGTACATCAATGCCTTTTTTTTTTAAAGCTTACTTAGAAACAAGATTATTATAAATTACAAAACATCCTACAGCCGAGTTATGAGACTGCGTTTCCTAAAGTCTAAATTTCAATATGCATTTTTCTTCCCGTCCTTTCATGCCCCTTATTCTATTTGGACAATTCATCCTGATCCAGCTGGTGGACTTTATCTGAACTTTTTATCCTCCTTCTTTGCCTAGTAAATTGTGACAATAGTGGTAGATTAAAAAAAGAAAGTACAGCATGATTCTTGAGTAAACAGTGCCTCTTTGGTGAAAAGTTATATACTGGGTTTAGACTAATATTTATATTAATATATGACAGGGACTACACTAGGGACTGTTGTTTTTCTATGTTTTGAATGAATTTAATTCCAGAACAGAGGGGTGGATCCCTATTTAGTTAGTAAAAGTTCTTCCTAATTTACATTCAGTAAAAATATAGCATGAGCCAAGAATTTCTGAGCCTTTACATGATTTTCCACTAGGCTCTTGTAAAAGTGCCTAACAGCTTCAAGGAACACTTCTCTCTACCAGCATTGCAAATGCTCACAATTTTTACAGTTTCTGTCTGTGCCTTCGCCAAACACAGTTTATCATCTACTTTCTTTGAATGAACTTCATTCTATGAAAGTGAGCTCATTATTTTTTCCTTTTTTTCAATTTATAAGCAGTTAATAATCAGATGTTCAAAACTTGGTAGAGTTGCTACTGAAATACTGGAAAATACCAAGGCAAAATAGAAAACATACCACCATAAACACTGCCCTACTATTGTGAGTACTTTTAGAAGAGTTGTAACAATAAAATATTATCAGTTTATCATAATGGAATTTTAGCTAGGCTAGGAGTTATGAATCATAGACACCACTAGAGATCAGTTAGGATTCCAGCCATGTGCCCAGATTTTTAAAATTTTGTAGCTTAAAGTTATTAAGTTTATGTTGCTATTACAGCTGAGTGGAGATTCAATTTAGCATTGAATTCAATTTTACGTTGTGCATATTCTTTGTAGGCCATTTTATTAATGTAAAAATGAACATTATTTTCTTTTTTTAATTCATAACTGTTTAATAACTTGGGGGTTATTTATTTTAGGTAGTAGTGTAACCAACACTGTATTTTTAATAGGTTACCAAGTAAACCAAAATGGGATTTGCATCTGCAGTTAATCGTGAGATTGTTCTGCTTCCCTTTTCTCAGTGAGTTAGCTGTGTCTTAAATGCCAAGAAATCAGTATAAAAATGTCTTTTATAAAATATTTAGCAGTGCTTTTCAGGCCCACTAAAACATGTGAAGCCCTTGAGGTTCCATCTTGCAAGAATTTCCATGCATACATACTTATTTTTTTGTAGACCCACTACAATCATATAGGTCTGTGTTTGACAAGAGAAATCTTACTGAAACGTGAATGATTAATATGGATCATTTCATGTAAATAGGAAATGGCAATGGTAGGATGTTAAATATCTCAACACAAGAATTAAGGGCACGAAGCTGATTGCCTATGCAATTAAAAGTTTAGGAGACAAACTATCTGATCTGGAACTTGGCCAAGGCATCATGACTAACAAGCCTGCTCCTGCAAAAAAGTGCCAGAGGAACTCTGATACCCCTGTGTGGTCAAGATTTGTGCTTTGTCTAAATTAAGACATCTCGAAACATAACACTGCCATATATAAAATCCCATGCCAACATTTGGCAAAGCACTTATTCTGTTCAAGCATTTGTGCTGGGGAAAGCTGACTAAATACAGCATCAGGGCAAACAGTTTTGAAAGCATTTATTTTGAATTTCATAGGAAGCCAAATGCTGTGCAAATCCCATTCTGTGATTGAAATATGCCCCCTGTTCATTTATAGAACTTTCATAAAAGTCAACAGGAGGACTGGTACCAGGTCTATAATATACTGTAAGAACTTTAAAACATCTTATAGTTGGTTGTTAAAATGACAGACATTTCAGAGCAGTGATTGGGGGTTGAATGTTCTGCTTCCATCTGGTCTGCTACTGTTCTGCTGTAGATGGAAAACAGCACACAGGATTGCACACATTATCCTAAGAGACAAATACTCTCTTTCACCTGTACAGTTTAGCATTTAGACTTGGCTCTTCTGCCTTATCTGTGAATCCCAGGGTGTGCTCCTGCATCCATCAGGTTCTGTCCTGTCAGAGCCTACATTTACTGAATTAAACAGGACTTCTTACATAACTGAGGTTGTACCTTTGTAGACAAACAACCCGTGCATCTCATCTGAAGTTCTCTTTCTCATGCAAAAGCCTCAGCCCCGGGGGCTCAGGAGGCAGCTGGAGCCTCAGGACCCATGGCAGTCCCTGCTCTGCTTCGTGCGGTCACCGCGCAAACCCAACCGTTGGGTAAACAGAGCAAAATCAAACGCTTCAGCTCATTATGATGGGGAAACAGCTTTGAAAGAGCTCCCGTGGCACTGTACCTCTCTGCATCCTAGTGCTGGTTGTGGTGCTGGCTCTGTGGAAGGCCACTTCACCTCTCTCCTGGTGTTCTACCTGAAAGCGCGCAGTGCACAAGTATCACAAAAGCAAATCCTACAGAAAGGCAAATGGGGAGGCAGGACATACCTTCCTTCGATAGCTTTTTAAACTGCCTCTGGAATTCTAGCTTAGGACCTCTCTAGTCTTTCAGTGTTGTGAGGCTTCATTTAGAAAATAGTAAGAAGAAAATCTAAACATAGGTCTTTGGAATTAACAAAGTGATTTTCTGGCTTTCGGGAAAAAAGACCCCAACAAACCTAATCTGTACTATAAACAAAAAATTAAGAAGAGATATACATCAGGCTATATACATTATGGCCTGATGTAGTAAAGTAGTTTCAGTGCTGGACTTCAGCAGAGCTTAAATGCAAAGTATATGTAATCTACACTTGCACAATTTATTGAGCTTAGTCAGAAATTCCCCACTGAAGCTGATAAGGATTGATGCCTCTCCAAGACAGGTAAATTCTCAATATCTGTAATTATGCTTATTACCTTGTTACGGTTGTTAAGGTTCTCCCATTTTAGAAGTATTCCAAGAATTAGCTGAGTTACAGCAGGTTATTAGTGAAACATGGGCTATGCAAACATCTTTTAAAATAAATGAGCTACGGAATTTATTCTGCAGATTTCACTTTTACATCTGAGAACAGAGCAGTAGGAAAAAGGGAAATGATTACTGGAATTCTGAGTCAGATCCTACATTTGATCCCGGTAACTTCAGAAGACCGATTGCTTTAAAGAGTGTAGTATCAGGTATTATATACTGGCCCATCATTTTGCTTTTGCATGTACCCAGGTAGTGTAGTTTATCCAGCTAAACATGACACCTTCTCTTCAAGAAGCGTAAGTTCTATTAAGGGCTCAGTGCTTTAAAAATGAGATTATTTTTGCTTAGGAGTCCAGGGTGCTGACTTATGTGTCTGACATTCTCCACCCAAATTGGGATGAGTTTATTGTTCACCTTATTTTAGATTAACAGGTAATGCAAAAAGTTCTCCCTAAATTAGTACAAGTGTTACAATAAGTCTTGGATAGTAAGAAAGGACCTGTAATGCCTAAAATGTGCCAGCATTTTTCTTAGCATGAGGTTTGATACTGTATTTGTATGGTTACTTAGCTTATGTTCCAACATGGTTTAATAAACATTACAGTAGGTAATTTAATTGCAAAGAAATTAGCTTTTTATTGTCTTTGTCTGACTCACTTAAAGGCTCTAATCAAGAATATACTAAACACGAAAATCTCTCCTAAGGCTTTAGGTTTTATCTGAAGCTCATTAATGCTTCCTGTTAGGACAAAAATATATTCAAAAGTTTGGATGATAAACTCAGGTGGGCTTTTGTTTTTAACAATGATAAGTGTACTCAACAGGAATGGTATTTTTACTTCAGCAAGCCTTTTAAGAGAATTTGGTTAGAATTTAATTATATTTGGGCTAGAAAAATAAAAGTATTTTGAAAGAAAAAAATTAAAGGACAACAGTCACAACATATTTGCATGTTTCGACCTTACTTCCTATTGCAAGTTTAATTTCAATCTTTTAATGACTCGGAAAATTTACAGTCCTGTGAGACACCTCAAGATTCCATTAGATTTCCTTTTATAAAGTGTCTGTTGAAACCTTGCAAAATATAACTCACAGCAAAGAACTTCTGCTTTCTTAAGGATGTAAATACCTATTTGGCAATGTCCAATTCAGTAGCATTAGTTTTAGGATTGATTTTGTGTTTTAACCTTACTATCAGAAACAAACACTAACACGCATACTCCCTCCATTGATTAATCCTTTGTTAAAACCTGTTTGCTCTCAATTACAGGCGGTATTATGACACATTATTTATCACTGCTGCGATCAGATAACACAAACATGAAAGAGTAACTGGTATCATTTAGTTCTGGAAGGTAGTGCTGAATCCGAGTCCTCTCTTAACTCGTATACCATGCACAACCCCAGCTCTGACACTGCCTGATGTCCCTGATGACCATTCAGTCAGTATTTAAATGCTGTGCAGCCACACCAAACAGAAGTGGTCAGCTTGCACCTCCTAAGGCTGCAGTTCCTCTCTGAACAGCCTCAGTGCTAACAACACATCAAGGCTGGTGCCACTGTACGTGATAAAAGCATTTGACAGTTCCTGGCAATGAACACAAAGCCAGCCTGGGTCCAAAGCAAAAGAACCAACCTGGGAGATCAGTGTAAACCTTTACTCCACTTTGATACTTTCTCCTTCTTCAAAACAGACTTGGCTTTCCAAGGAAGAGCCATGTGAAGGAGAGCGGGAGTCAAGGTTAAAGCCATCAGGTCCAAGGCAGTAGAATGTTTTTATCAGGGAGGGGTGTATTCTGCCTAGGTGATGTAGATCAGTAGGATCACGAGACAAGATTTCTGCCTAAAATCTTGAAGTCTCTTTGCCATGTGTTTGAATTCATTCTACAAAGTCATTCCGTGGCTTAGCAAAATCAATCCTCATCCCGTGTCGGGAGGGAAGAATAGAAATCCATCACCTTTAAACAGAACACACTGAGCAAATCGACAGTTTGAGTGTTGTGTGAAACCTTTGCGGATTTTGCAAAGCAAGTGCTCTGTCTTTCCCCTTATTGTTTGCCCTTCACTTGACATACAGGAAGAGATGCATCAAGAGGATGGCAGGAGACACGTGTCACTTAAAGCATGCCATAACAATGTTTGCCCTGGAATACTCCCTTGAATCTGTTTGAACAAGCAGGCATCGTACATGGAAAAATACACAGAGAACTTCACCTAGTTACAAAGTTGACAGAACCCCTTTGCCATCCTCCCCCTTGAGCAGCGCCAGCCCCAAGCACGCTGCTCCCTTTGGCCCTGAGCTGGAGTGCCACGGTCACACTGCACCAGGTCACTTGTTGCACAGTGCCAGGGTGGCATCTCCCCTCCGCTCAACCCACCGAAAACTTCCCAGCAGAGCCACGTTTCGGCGGAGCCCGCTCCGAGCTCCCCGTGTGCCGCCGGCAGCCGCTTACCTGCATGTGTCCCTGGTACATCCTG
>VXAD01003770.1:1572657-1624293 GCA_013399195.1 Dicrurus megarhynchus | reverse complement strand
CCCTCCCCCGCCGCTCCCCGCTCCGCAATTAACCGGGTTTCGGCAAAAGGATCGGGCCGGGCCCTACCTTGTGCTCTGCGTATGAAGAGCGAACGTGATCTGTTGTGATTCCCAGAAAATATCAGGAGACTCTTGTTCTGGCTTGGTAGTATCGCTTGGTAGCGTTTTTCAGCGCTTGCCAAAGACACTGTTATATAGGCAAAAATCTGGCACTGGCCCGTTCGTGCAAAATTCTGACCTTGTAAACTGGCACAGCAGGCCTGGCTACATCCTGCAGGAGACACTTGCATCATCTTGGATCCAGCTTTTTTCTCTACTTCACCTCAAACCTTAAACTCCGAATCTGCTAAAAGGAGCAGATTTTTCAATTTCATCGTAAATTTCTGTCCTACCCAGTGTATCTATATTCAGTAGCACAGAAAACCTCCAGTGCCTGGAATTTGCTAGAATGTGTAATTTCTTGGCTTTGAGCTCTCAAGTTTTACTATTAAACTACACAAAACTTTATGATGCTTTTGATACACCAGAGCAATCCAACCTTAAGCATGCTCCTGTACTAGAGCAATGCAAAATAGATTTCTTATTCCTGAAACCAGCACATTTGTATCATCACAGCTCTCATTTCAGCTGACTAAATAAGCCTTTTTGAAGTGTTCCCATTCAGCTGAAAAAATGGATTTTTGCAGAACATGAGTTCGTAGAGTCGTCAGTGATGGCACAAGCAAAATCTATTCTTTTATTTTTTTCACTTAAGCTTAAGAGTTTTATCTTTTAGATAGATAGCAAAACTGACAGTTCTCTTACATCCAGTGAATATGTATCCAGCTCACTGAGATTTTCAGAGCAGCCGAGGAGTTTAGCCATGTATTGGTGATAAAAGGAAATAAGAAATGAATACTTTTTGTCAAAATCCCTTAAGCCGCTTTGAGAACCTCAATTAAGAGCTGATAAGCTTAAAATACTTCTTTGGGATTGTCCATACATGTTAGACATATATTACTGTAAAACTTCACAAAAGGTGACTGCACTTAGGTGATATCAGATTTGAATTATCATGGTTTCACTTAAAATAGAAAATATGGAGTATGGGTTTTTCAGATGTAAATATTTGGCTGCCTTTATGCTCAATTTAGAAGTTGAGATCTAGGTGAAAAAAAACCAAGTTGTATTTAAACTTGGAACCCTTTGTGTCTTTGCTGTTTGTTGAGATTTATTAGACTCTTTAGCTTTAGTAATCTTGAAGGTGCAGTTTTCCACTCTGGCTAGAGTAGATCCAAAGCATCCATCCCTGTGTCACTGTGCCGGTTTTCTATAGTAGCTGAATGTTTCTAAGGCACTTGAAAACATATTTTTCTTATTGGTTTTTTTGTTGTTATTGTTGTTTTAAGTCTGAGGCTCTTGTGTTTTTCTCAGGGGGAAAGCTGGGGGAAATTTGTCAATGCCAGTGTGTAGTAATATCTCCATTTTCTAAACCTAAGTATATGCATCTTTATTTAAATTTCTCCTACAGGGTATGAAAAAGCACACTTATAGTAGAAGAGTTGTTAGTTTAACCATTCATAACCATTCATGCTATGTTATTTGTAAGGGAGGGACAAACATTGGTAGAATTTGTCAAGATCCCCATGCTAGAGATTAATAGTATAGCATGTTACAGGCATTTTTCCTAATGCATCTAAAGCATTCGTTGCACAATTTGTTGCTGCAATGGCATATTGATGTCACATTTTGGCAGGATTTGAGTGATCCAGTAAAGCCAGCTAGATCCAGCTTTTGCCTTTTTCCTTAGCGGGGCCTGAATCGCTTGGCACTGGTCAGTGAGAAAGCTGGCAAAGCAGCAGCTGGTGCAGAGGAGGGATGGAGGGAGATGTGTGCAGGGACAGAGGGCTGGCAGGGGCTCCTGCTTGAGGAGCTGTTCTTCAAATATGGTTGAGTCCAAGCCACACTCACAGTGCTGTACTTCCACAGGTGTAAACTCTGCCTTTGCTCTCGCTCTTCACAAGGAGAAGGCTCAGAGAGATTGTTTCTCTCTCTGTCTAGTCCTATTCTGGAATCAGTGCATGATCCTTATTGCTCAGTTATAGTACAATTTAAAAAATGCAGTGATGGGTGGCACAGAAAGCATTAGTGTGTAATTCTGTACCATACATATAAAGGCAAGTTCTTTACAGTTTAGAAACTGGTCAGTGCCGGGATCCATGATCTTTGTGGCTCTGGTCTGTTTGTGAATGTGAAAATCTGTTTTGTTACAGGGCATTGTGGTCCCTTATGGTCTGTCTGTGTGGCTACATTAATATTTGAACCAGTGATGTCTGTGTGCTATGAGCTCTCTAAGCTTTGTTGTTTGTTATGGCAAAAATGGAAAAAATCATGGTAGAAAATATGAAAGTCACAATGTTTGTTAAGGAAAAGAAAAGTCACCATATGGCTCAACAGATTTTAATTAATATTAAATTGCCAGGGAAATTTTGAAGGAAGTCAAATAAAAATCCTTTATTTTACAAATAAATGCTCCGATTTTGTTTTTGAATACATTTGTGGGGCAATTGGGACTATTAGGAAGCCTGAAGACAGTAATGGGAGTGCAGGGGCATTCTCAGAAATACAAAGTGCACAAGGTGATTTTGGAGAAGCTGGCAGCTACCTAGTTACTCCCAAAACCCCGACACTTAACTACCCCTGGGAGATGGTAGCTATTTCATTCCTTTAAGCCTCACTGATATTTATGTCATCCTGTAAACTTAAAAAAATAGTCTTAAATCATTGACTGTGAAACTGCACGAGACAATTCATATAGATTCCAAGTTAACAACAGTTATTCTAACATTCTTCATGAACACAGTGATTGGAATAACAGGGTCTGTGGTTTCCATAACAAGAAACCACATGGCAAGGGTCAGTCATGGTTTTTATTAGGAAAATCTTGCACTGGTAAACAGGCCTGGACACTCCATGTAGAAAAGTGAAAATATCCTCAATGTGTTGTGTGCAACAAAGTGTTCAACGGAAGAGTTTTAAACGCAAATTGAGGGGGATGAGTTGTAGCATTGGAGACAGCCACAGCCTGTGATCTGCTTTGTTCCTGCAACTTCGGAACTGAGACTTGGAGGGGCCACTTTGGGGAACTTGTGCCTCTGAATGCCCAGCAGGTTGTATCCATCACTCAAGGGTGCTTCTCAGATGTCTCTGAATCTCTGGGTGTTTCTCATGTGTGACAACAGATTGTGTTGCCAGAATCCACCAATAGCACATGTTTGGTCATAAAGATACGGATTTGCTGCTTTTTTCAGTAATAGATTAATATTCTGGTGCATATATATATGTTGTATAAAACATCAGTCTATTAGCTCATGTAACCATGGAGATAAGTAATTTGCATACATGCTGACTCTTTGGGTTCATTTATGCCTGGTGCCTATATTTTATTAAGAAATAGATCTTTACAAACATAATTACTAATAAATATTTTCTTTAATGTTATTTTTTGCTAACTGAGAATAATTGGCCTAATTTGCAAAAGCATGGAACTGATTAAAAATTAACTACTGAAAATAACCTAGCTTTTTCTTAGACTCAAATGAGGTGCAAAAACTGTCAAAATTAATATAGTAATAGTGTTAAACTTTATCAATAACATACAATTAGGATTTGTAATGTTATTAGTTCTGACAGATTCTAATTACACTTTATGCTTTGTTTTCTAGTGGCAGTTATAAGGTATGAATGGTACAACCACACATTAGTGAAAGTGCTAATTATATTATGTGTATTTACACATTCCTTTCCTATGCTAACGTGCTTATATGTGTTTAGGGAATACATATAAAGAAGGTTTTTGAGATTCCTTACATGATTTAATAGATAATGAATTTGAACAAGACACAATCCAAAATTAATTTTAAAAAGCTAAAAGTTTTGCTAATGATGTATATACAATGGTCAATTAAAAAGACTCAGTGCAGAAACCACCAGTCACAGTAACAAATGGCAATTAGATTATAACTAGTGCCAGTAGAATACTCACAGTATAATTCTTCATCATGTTGGAATCACAGCAGTTTTATTCTCCTGTAACTCTGTGTCTGTTAGTAAATACCAGCCTAGAACTTGTCAGCAGAATGAAGAATAATATCACATTATTATAGACTGTAACCAGCATAATTACAAACTCCCAGTCCTGTTTCAGTTGGAGTTTGGAGTGTCTCCAGAGAGGGAGACACTGTGCACTCCCTGTGCAGCCTGTCCCAGTGCTCTACACCCTCAATGGGAAGTTGTTCCTCACGTGGAGGTGAAAGTTCTTGTGATTTATTTTATACGTGGTCTGTGCCACTCCTGCCCATGTCTGAAATAAGTGCTGTGGAGAAATTGTGACTTCCTTGGGAAAGGGGAGCTCTGAGTCAGTTTGCATTGAGCTCACCTTTCCCACTTGTAACAAGCTCAGCAAGAGCTGGTGCCGCAATGTGCAGCTGCTGAGAGAGGGTACAAGCCATGGTCATGGAGTAACACATCATCCACATCAAATCATCAAATCAGAAGAACAGGAAATTGCCTCCCAGTAGGTCTGTCCTGCCTTTACCCCATGTGGTTGTGTTTCTTAGCACCATAGTTACTGTTGTTTGTCCAGCCACACAGTCAGTTCCTAGCACAGGAGCTTCTGTTTGCAGAGGAGCTGATTTGGACGTGCAGTGACACTGTTCTCCACACAAAAATGCCTCCTACAGAAAGGATCATCTGCCAGTGTAGACAAAGAAAAGAAGGGATAGCATGTCTTTCCGCTCTCACCAGGCACCTGATTGCAGATCCCAAGAAAGCTACATGTCAGTGGCCAAATGGCCATTGCTCTTAAGTTTTCCTGAATTTGGACCCTGGTGTGCATCTGCTGAAGTCAACACAAACCTTTCTCTGACTCCATTGAAACAGAGTGTATGGGTAAGGGCCTCATCTACACAAGTGCTGCAGACTTGTAAACCAACCATTCCTCATTTATGAAGTAGAAAAAAGTTTCATAGAAGATTTAGAATCTCCAGGGATACACTGGTGCTGCAGTTGCTGTGATTGCAGTGTAGCACAAATGTATTGGGGTTGATTCTGCAACCCCGATTGAAAGTCTTAGAATGTGGAAAGTCCACAACCCCACAGAAAATCAACTCCAGTTCTTAACTATCCCAATATTTGAGTTTTTACTATTGACCTTACTTAAACATGCACTGATGAAGTTTATGCCCTTTGTTCTATTTGCTTTAGACAAAATTGGTGTGAAGAAGGATATATTCAATTTTCTTTTGTAGCTGGTCTGTACACATTTTTAAAAAATTATTGCATCTTCCTGTAATTTTCTCTTTTCTAAAAGAGTAAGCAATGCCGGTTCCTTAAACCTTGTCCCACAGGTTGGTTTTTCTAAGTCTTAATCATCTTTTTTGTTACTTAGACTGGTTTGCTTTAGTAATGACCCAAACTGGAAAAGTACCAGAAGAAAGTCTTCATGTGTGTTACTTGCAGTATTTCTGTTTCTACATCCCTCCATGTGGTATTGCAATACCAGGATACTCTTGAGTAGCGTTAAGCTTGTTATCTTGTTACCTTTGGTGATGTTACTGAATCATTTTCTCAGCCACTGTGTTTTTTGTTCTAATTTTAGAATTTTGATGGTGTACTTAAACACTTGTACCCTGCTTCTTCAAAACCATTTCTCCACTTTATCTAGATGCTTTTAAATTTTGAGCATATCCTTGTCTTATTCTCTTAAGGTTTTTCTAGATTTATGTTCCCTGCAAATTTAACCAATATGTCCTCTCTTCCTTTAGCCAAATCATTAGTCAAAATATACTGAATTATATGCTGGAATGCCACTCAGGAAAACCCTCTAGTTTGACAGTGAATCATCAGTAACTGTTTTCTGAGTAGAGCTAAGCAATCATGTAAGTGGGATTTTTCTAGACTATGTTTTTCCCCCAGATCTTTATGACTATACTGTAAAGTTCTTATTAAATATACCTGTTTTGCCTGCCTGTAATACCCGTGGCAGTATTGTACAGAAAAATCAGTCTGCATTGCTAATTACACCTCCCCTTATTTTCATCTAGGTATTATAATTGGTTCTTTGTTGACTACAGTATTTCTGCTGTAACTAGAAGTAAGCTTCCTAGCTCTTTCCTCCCCTATTTTTAATGCTAAGCACTGTGTTTGTACCAGTTCATAAGTTCTGTTTAATGCTTCTGAGATTGCTTCTATCTATGCTCAGAGTGTCTGAGGGTGAATTTGAGCAGGTGGAGTATTCTGAAGACAACTAACTTGCCTAAATACTTTCAAGCCTGTGTTTTCCCATCACTGGTGTTAGGTCCGTTATGCTTCCAATCACACCTGACCATCTTAGGTAATTGAAATCTATTTTTTTTTTCAGATACCAGTAGTATTTTAACTTCATATAGCTCACTGGAAGTTCCAAAATGTGTTTTAGAAGCTGCATAAGTATGCAGGCATTTATCTGCTTCAAGCTCCTGATGCCTGTGGCCGGATGGATGACAGTATCCAGTCTGGCTGTGATTTACAGCCAGCTTTGGTACATCTGCGTTGCATTGCCATTGCATCAGTAAACACATAAATTTATCCTAAAGTAGGAAAAATTGCTTAGATAGAAATCTTATAGAGTTCTTGAAAGTCTGGCTTAAATGGTTTAGTATTGCTGAAAATGTTTCTGCTGTACTAGTACCTAAAACACGCTGGACCTGAAATGAAAGGAAGATTTGAAAGGATTTTCTTCTGATCTTTTTTTTCTTGGTTACAAAAATTCTCTCCAGATCTCAAAGTGAAAATTTGGCTCTTTAATTAGACTTTATCCACTAGTGATTGCTGGTGATACAGATGAGGCATAGTCCTCTTACCATATTAACTGCTTCACTGTTTGTTGTACTTAACAAACCTTCAGAAATTACTGGATTCAGCAAAGCATCCATTTAGAGCAGCTCCACGTGGTTACTGACATAAGGGACTTCCTGGCAGCAAAAGGTTTAATGTTGCTGCATAAATTCAGGGTAGGCAGCATGAAAAAGATATGAGAGTACTTTGTACCTCAGATCCTGTTCAATATAAAAGAAAGAAGGATTTTTACTGAAGTAGGAATATTCTTACTCACTGGAGAGGTACTGCAACACAGAGGAGTTAGAAAACCCAAGTACCTGGATGTTAAAAATTGTCTTTAAACTACAGATCTCAAGGCATTTTGGGAGTAAGTGCTGTTATCAGTATTTTGTGCAGGTAGAGAAAGAGTTTGGGAAATTCCATCACTGACTGTGGAGGTTGTTAAACAGCTACTGTTCAAGTTGAGACATTTTATGATCAGCAATTCCAAAAACATTCATCAGGGAGTATTCAAGGAACTGCTTAAGAATGTCTCTGGACTGTTAATGTTGGTTTTTATTAATTGATACAGCACTGGGAAGGCAGATACTGTGCCAGAATTTTAAACGGGATGGCTTCATAATTACAGGCCTTTCAGCCTGGTGCCAATCTCTGGCAAAATAATGGGAGACTGATACGGGATATTATTAGCAAAATAATCAGGAATAATGTAATATATGGCTGTTCTTATTGGTTTATGGAAAATATATCTTGTTGGACTAACTCAATAACTTTCTTCTGATATATGAAATTTGGTTGATGAATGTTGTAGTGCTGATGTAATGGACTTTCTTGGGGCATTTGTCATGATACCACACAACCTTTGATTAAGAAATGAGAATAATGCAAATTCAACTGGGCAACATATTAAAAAAGACGTAAAACTGCTTATCTGGTAGTCTTAATATGCAAAGTGGGAATTATTATCTAATAGGTTCCCTTAGGGATTGTTGGGTCATGCTCTGTTTCCCATTTCTTTTAAAGACTGGAAAATTATTTTTAAAATAATTAATGGTAAATTTACGTAGATGGAATAAATTTTGGGACTTTGGAAATAAATTTAGTGTATGAAGCGATTAATAAATCATATACACTTCAGTAAAACCGAAGGTAAAGCCCTGTCCTTTGCAGGGCAAGGAATTGGACTTTGATGATCTTTATGGATCCCTTCCAACTCAGGCTATTATATGGATCTTTGCTTCTAAATTATGTTTGCAGGCTGAATGACTGACCTGAGAAATAATAACTGAAAGGTATGTGGGAGATCATGATAGATAATTGGGGAAGTATAGGGTTTTACTGTCACACCAAAGGCCTAAAAGTGGCCTAAAGAGAAACTTCCAGCAGTAATGATGGAACTATCCTATGTCAGGAGTGAGGTGATAACTTCACCAACAGCTGAGTCCATGTGAAGATACAGATTCATGTGTCAGAAAGGAATAAAGAGCTGGTGAAGGCTTAGGGAATGATTAATGGACTGGATATTCTGTGCAGCAAGATACTCAAGGACTTGAACCTGTTTAGTTTAAGCAGAGGTAATTTGTGCCAGCCTGTGTCTATGTAAGGCACAGAATATGAGGCTGGAAAACTTTGACATAGCAGTTATAAGGAAATAAAATGGTGTCAAGTTGGAAGTTAGACAAAGGTAGACTCTAGGTGGACATTTCTGTAATAATGGTAATAAACCACTGAAATTTTTTTTAAAGGGTCATTGTGGGTTCTCTGCCTGGAGTTTTTAAAATCAAGATTCCTTGAGTTTTATTTTTTCTGAAAAATATATTCTACTTCAAGTAGGAGTTGATTCAGACTGAACCTATAGTTGTGTTATGGGAACATTGTGTCGTGCTATTGGTCATTGTGTTATTGATCATTGTTAGAGCTGTTTTTGTCATTTCCAAACTGACTTACTCAAGACTACCCAGTGGGACACCAACAGGGTAGTACCTGTTCTGCTGATTCCCAGCCTAGGGTGTTATCCTACTAAATAACTTCCTACTAAATAAGAGAAAGGCTGGAATTTCTTAAATATATGTTCCTTTACACATGCACGTGAGTGTGAGAGTCCTGCTTCCATGCTCAGTGTGGGAGGCTGAAGGGAGCTCTTTCTCCATCTGTGCACCTTGCCCAGGAGCAGTTCTCAAGCTGTGCTTTGTGCTGGGTGAGTGCAGCAGCATGGAAACCCCACCCAGGGCCAAGCTGAACCTCAGTCTGTTGTCTCTAGACAGCTGATGTCACTCTGAAAAGGTTCTTCTTGGAAGCCAGGGCTGATCTCCCACATACACCCCATATCAGATGAAGAATGTGCTTTCCTCAGTTCCCTTGGAGCCATCAAAGCTTTTTTCATTACAATTTTTGGCTTTCCTATGCTGCACTGGCTCCCAAGTCATTACTTTCCTCTGCTGAGCGGGAAGTTCCTGTTTCAGATGCTGATTTTTCATAATGCATGTTCAATTTCAACCCCTAACAATATTTTTTATTAATGATGAGTCTTTCTTTTTTTCCTTTGTTTTCTTTTTTTTTTTTTTTTTTTAAACTGGAATACCCACATTGGTTAAATAGTTCCTATCCCACAGATCAGGAATTGTTTGCTGACACATAGGAAATGTGTACCACTGAAAAGGGAGGATGTAAGGAAAGACTCTCCTGTTTTTGTGGGATCCTGGATGTGTGTCTGTCCCACCAGCTCAGAAGGCCAAATCCTTATGTCCTTGCTCAGATGCTTAAATACGAGAGGTGCTCTGAAATTTTTCAGTCCAGCTGGGCCAGTTTCGGAGTGATTCAGTGTCACTCCTTAAGTCATTTGGTATTCTTTATGTTTGATGTAGTGTCATGTGGAGAGGCAGCACAAGGATCTCTGTATTTTACAGCATTTCACAGCAAGAAAGGCAGCCATGCAGAGAAGTGTGTACATCACCTCGTTGATAAGAGAACAGATCCCCATTTGATTCCAGCACAGGCTGGTGGAGGGAGCTGTGATGGACACTTGCCAAGGCAAAAGCTGCAGGGTCACCAGTTATGGTAATACACTGGCTTCAGTTCATCTTTTCTTCTGCTGTTACAGAAATAGCAAGACAGGATTAATAGCGAGGAAGTAACTCTTAAATAGCAGGAGTTTGTAAATGTCAGACTCAGCGTGTCAGACTAGTCTGCCACAAACAAATTCTGCTGCATTTTTCTTTATGGATTTTCTGTCATTCACAAATAACCTGTGTTTCAGGCTCATTATGTAATGGTTCTAGGCATATTCGTAATGGAGATACTAATTTTGACCACAGAGAGGGAAAAAAGGCATCTTTTTTTCAGTTGCTAATGAAATCGTCAACATATTAGGATGTGTAGATGGTAGCAGACAAAATTTGACTGGGGTTCTTTGACAAAGAGAGAATGGAGGGCTTACTCTGGATTTTAAAGTTCTTTAAAGAATGTACATCAGCAGCAATCAGGTCTAACAGGCTGAGATAGGGAGAGAATAATCATTTACATCTTACACTTATGTGAGGAGTATCTCTGTAAAGAAGGTGATTAAAGTGCACCACTGGGCTCTGAAGTCTGTCTTTTGAAAAACTGATTCTTTGAAAGCTGCCTTCTAGTTTGTCAGTGTCAGGGAAACCGGTTTTATTTTAGGAATTCTTTCATGTCTATATGATAATATAAGACTCCAGTGCAGGGGTAATATTTTTATTTTGGCTTTGGGCCAGTTTGACTACCTGTCCCAATTGTCAAGAACAGAATAAAAACCCCACTGGACTAAGAAGAGGTTATTTTCAAAGCAAACATGACTGATACAACAACACAAGACTCAGAGAAAAGGCATGGAGTTTGCACTTACAGATCTCTTGGTGCTTTTGTAAATCTAATCCCAAAAAATAAGCCTCATTACAAACAACTATGTAAAAGAGATTTTGCACAGTTGTGCAACTGAATAGAGCCTAAAAATAAAGTTTAAAGGACAGTTGTTACAAGTTTTCACTGTTCACTTTTTGTTTACTTTTAAAGTGAATATTTGATTCTCAGGAATGATGAATTTTCGTAATTTTCAAAAAGAAACACTTCCTCACTTTGTCAAGTATGTTACCTGGTCATGTAAACTGAGGGCTTAGACCAGGAATTTATAGAATCTGATCTTTCCTAGCACTGTTTCTCTTTAAACTTGTCACTAGTACAGCCTCCCTACTTCTGCTTTCTCAGTTGTAATCTGGGGCAGCGTGTGTGCATGTCATTAGCTGCACACGTCCCAGGGCCAGCAGAGAGTTATAAACTCTGATAAAAAGCTGTTACTGACAACTCATCTTAATGGGGGATTTCAGATTCAGAAAGTAACAAGAGCCGATGTGATCAGGGAAAAAAACAGGTACAAAACCACAGAGCTATAACTATAAATACAAACAAATCATTGTGTTGCGCTCACTTTCATCATGACAGACAACCTTTCACTACAACAATACCTACACAGCAATAAAAGCTGGAAACTCCTGGAGCAGATCATCAGCAGGGATAAATTCTCACAGCTCCATGACAACAGCATTGTGATAATTTATACCTGACAAAGGCCTGCTCTTTACAGAACAACTCCACCTCTTTTGGAGTGGAATTCATCATTTTGCGGAGAGGTATTTACCTCCTCTGGTGTAGGCTTAGCAAGTAAATCCTGCATGAGGGGTTGGAAGGCAAATAGGTCTTGTGCTGCTTTGCTGCATCAGAGCATTTCACCTGCTGTGTTGTTGCATTGTTCATATGAACGATTTGGCCTCCAAAGAATTCCTAATAGGAAAGGCTTTGCTAACTAATGTGAAAGTCAGCTGGTGTCCCTTGAGATGCCGTAATTAAGATACAGCAGATGTTGAAACTCTTCTTCAGAAGGTGCTAGTGATTAAGATATCATGTGTAGTAGACATATGCATTTCCTTAGTTACAAGGGAGAAAATAGGGATTATGTGAGATCCCTGTTTCGTGAGGCAAGGAGGAAGATGCAGTGTGTGCTGGGAGATTTGTTTAGACAAGCTCATGGCAGAAGAATTAACTTGGGAAGTGTCTGGCTGATCAAGAGCAAAAATGTTGCTGATGTGTGGAAGCTGGAGGGCATGTAGAGAATTTGTACTTTGGCAAAAGAACCACTTGATGGGTCCAAGGAGGAGACAACAGCCTAATTTTTTTAATGCGATCCCCTTTACTTACTTTATTTGCATTACTGCATATCATCCTGCTTTGCTCTGTAACCAAATGAAGAGATGGAGGCATTTTGGAGAAAATTTTGTGTCTTGTCTTTCTCTCTCTACTTTGGAAGGTCTCAAATCTCTTGTCCTTCTGTCCCTCTCCTCAGTGATTTCATCTGAATTTTTGCTTTCTTTTCTGTGTTACTGCTTGTCTGCTGTTTCCTTTTGCTAAAGACACCTTGCCTGGTGTGTATCTGCTGCTTGTGACAGGGTGTCTCTTCCTGATGTGATAAAAATCCTTCCAGCAGCTGATTCTGGAATACTGATGCTCCAGTCTCAGTGCCTCTTCATAAATCAGAGCAAGGAAATTGCTGCTTAAGCACTGTTTGTGCAAACTTTGGTTCAGAAACTGAGTGGTGTTTAAGGATTCAGAAAATGCACTTAGACTGTGTAATATTGAAGTTTTTGCTCCAATGATGGATAAAGAGACTTTAATGTGTTCAATTAAAGCTTCACAATTCTTCTCGTGGTTACCAGTTGTGTTATCACCCTTCGAGAACGGTGAAGTGAGTTAAAAGTGATCAAAATATCCACTGTACCTGCGTCTCGGTTTTCTTACATTACTGGCATGTTAGCTCTGCTGTCTTGCCTAAATTCCACTTAAAAAAATTATGTTCTGCCCACTTTAATTGAAACTCCTTCCAAAGCACTCAGCACTCCTTCAGCTCCCCTACTTATCCATTAGTTCTGCTCCAACCTGTTGAGCAGTACCTGAGCTGTCAGGCTATGGAGCTTTAGTCATGATTCCTACATAATAATCTACAAGTTAATTTCACAGCACTTTTTTAGGACAAAAGGCAACATTTGAGTTATTCCTTCCAAACAGAGCTGTGTAAGTTCAGATAAAAATCTGAAGAACTAAGACTGGCTATGTGAATGTTCCTGGGAGCTCTGTTGGCACCATTCAGTATGCTTTTATATGTGTGCTAATTGAAGTAAATAAATTACAATATTTTCAGAGTGATAAAACATTTAAAAAATAACATGACAAAACCACCTGTAATCTCTTCAAAGTGTGAACTGCAGTTCAACAAAGGTGTCACTCTTCTATTCTAACTAATATAGCAAAAATGCTTTCAATTTTTGTCACGTTTTTCTCTTAAGCACTGCAAAACATTTTAGAAGTTTTAGAAGTTATGGATTAACATCATCTTCATTTGAGAGGGGAATGTACTGAACTCAGAGGAAAGTTAATTGGAGAGGAACCTTCGAAGTACTGGCAACCTCAGTTTTGAAATCATCTTTCTGAAATGTAAAATCATTTTTAATCGAAGCAAAACTGTTCCCAAAATATAACTTGCATTTTTGAAAGGGAGTCAGAAGAGTGTTTATAATAAGCCCAAAAATACCTAAATATCTTAGGTATGCTGAAGCCGTTTCTTTAGGCTGGGGAGTGATCACTTAATCACTTCCTGCAATCAATAGTTACAACCAATTCTTGCTTGGCCCTTCTGTAGAAACTGAGCTGTTAATAGAAATAAAATATGATTAACAGTTTCCTTTAAAAACTTGAGTAGAGATAAGCTGAATCAGTATTGTTACCTCCTGAGACCTTTTTTCCTTTGGTTTTGGATTTTTTTTTAACCAGATTAGCATAGTGGGTTTCTGACCTATAACTAACTCTCTTAAGCTGGAGGGAAAAGTTTCTGGTTTTGTTTGCCCAAAAATGCAAAGCTTGATGACTGATAAAAGAAATATATCTTACATCAAACCAAAGGTACTTCGTGGTTCAGTTAGGAACTTAACAGAGGAGTAACAGTGTTGAATTTTATCTTCAGGATCAAGTAAATTGCATTTATTCCTCCATCAGCTTTGAATTCTTAAATCTTAGTCACAAAGGGAAGGATATAATTGAGAAGAGGAGACTGTATCCTCTACTTGCTGTATTTCCAGAACAGACTTTTCCTCCAGCTTTGCTCTGTGGCCTTGGACTTCCTCTGTAGCCAAAACACTGTCACAAAGTTAATTTCTTCTGATAGGTGACCTCCTCTTTCTCTTGTCCATATTTTAGCTTCATTCACTCTATTAGCATGCTACAAAAACTCACATCTTCAAGTGATTCTTCTACAAGGTGCCACAGTGTCCTGCTGGGGTCACAAAGCAAAGCTGAAACTGAGATTGATATGGTGTTTGTTGGAGAAAAATAAGGAAAGTAAAAGACAATAATGTGGTTATCTAAGTCAGTGATGAGGTTCATGTAGTGCTGTGTAGCTGAACAACTGATATGAAGATATCTTGAGAATCACAACCAGATGTTTCAGAAAGATCAATTCTTTCTCTAGAAAGAAGAGAACAATTACATCATATCTGAGAATAAATGTGGGAATTGTGAAGCTTTAATTGAAGCTTTCCCTTTTACTAGCAATACTTGCATGTTTTATAAACTTGAAACTCACTTTCTCAGAGGGCCTTGATGTGCCTTTAAATTTAACTCCTATTTCAGACCTCAAGAAAACTTGCCACATATGAAAGCCTCTCTAGTTTTTACAGCTACTCTCCTTGGTCTGAGAAAAAGAGCCAGCTCTGCTTCTCTTCCTAGATGATCGTGGCTGTAATAGCATTTTCCACTGGTTTGTCTGTTTTGATGTTGAGAACTTCAAGTACGTGGGGTTTCCACATCCCTGAAATTACGAAATTCAAGTTCATTGAAAACCTGAAATGCTTGAACAAAAAGCAAGATAGTTTAGAAAGCTAGTGAAGGATTTAACTTCTGTTGTCACAGGATGAACTGTTCATGAGCCAGTGCAAAAAGAAGGATAAAAAATCAATTCTGCATGTTCGTGCAATTCTTCATCATGTTCATTGGCATATCAGGGATTTTAATGAGATGTCTCTGGCACTCAGACATGGATTGAATGAACAAGTTTATAGAGCTATAAGTTATATTTAAAGACCTATAGTTCATATAAGCCAGATATCCAGTGTGTGCTGGTGAGGTTCACGTAAAAGAACAAAGAAATTCGACATGATGCCCTGCAGTGCAGCTTTGGGTTGTGGCCACTTTTCAAGTCCTTCATTTATTCAGATTTCAGTGAACAGCTGTAAGGGCAGATCAGCATCTAAACACACGTCACAGATGGGTACCAAACTGAGATGGGAACATCAGCTCTGCTGTGCTGAAAGAATGGAAATCATGGAAAGGAAGAGGATTAGGGCTTTATGGAAGCAAATAAGGCCTGTGTTGTCGTGGGTTTATTGACCAGCAGTGGGCTGGGATGGTCTGTTAAATTCTCTGCTTGCTGTTCTGTGATGTAACATTCAAGAACATTTCAAAGCAGAAGAATCCACATTCTTTTGATCATAAATCCTGCACTTTTCTGAGCAGGGGCCTGGAACATTTGCTGTTTTGTGAAGAATGAGGAACACATGGTCCTTTGTAAATAATAAATGATAAAAATAAAGCATGAGTAACTGTGCTGTAAAGAGAGAGCAGCAAATGCATTGAGAAATATCTACTGCAGGACCAGGATTAGCTAATGAGCTATAATTTATTATTTTTCATTTAACTTTAGAGTTTTAAATCCTGAACTCAACTGCATAATTCCTAAAGGAAGGGATTCTACAAAATTAGCTTTTAAAAAAATTAAAGTGTGGAACTTCAGGTAGGATTTGTCAAAAACTAGAAACAATTGGAAAGAGGTTAATCAGAAAAATACAAAACATGATAAAACACAGTTTAAACAAGAGAATAACGTTTGAGTTCTATCTACTTACAGTCTATCAGTAAAATTAATGCATTTTTGTGGGATATGCAATGCTCTGTGGTGATCTTCTGAATAACACTGAATGTCTGTCATAGGACATGCATTTAATAAAAGTTTTTCCACGGAGTAAAATGATGTTTTAAGCTGTTGTTAGAGTTTGCCAAGGGTGGCATACGCCTGAGAATAGAATATGTTTAGTTAATATGTATTTTGTAAATTTTATTTTAAATTTTGTTTTATTTTATTTTGTAAACTAAGGAATCAACTTTATAAAGTATTCTCTGGCAGGTCAGGCTTATGTGACAGCAGAATCATGAGAAATTTGTACATGTTAAAGATGTATTCCAGGCAAAGTTATACAAATCAGGAATTTTAATGTTTAAAATTTTTTCTCAAAAGTAAAACCATTTTTGTGTTTGAGGATTTTAATTTTTTTGTTTCTTCACAAAGGCCAGAGTTCTCTGTAGAACTGGCATCTTTTATTGCAACTTCAAAATGAAATTCAGAGACTCCTGTCCTGTTACTATTTTATATAACCTAAGGACAGAACTCATCCTGCCCATGAATACCAAATACATCACTTACTTCTTTCAGTAGTTGCATTAACCATTTTTTCCTTCCCATGCCAGTATGGAATATATATTTTCAAGATCATATTATAGTAATGTCAAGATAAAAAAATTATTGATTTCTTAGACAATTTCTTTACTATAATAAATCTAGCTTGCTTTTCCAAGTCCTTCTCTGAGTTGCAGCCTCTGAGTGATCCCAGGAGGCACAGAGCTCCAGAGACACTGCTGTGATAGACTTTCCTGCCTCACTTCTGGGTCTCCACTGTTTATTTCCCTGTATTTTAGAAAAATAGCAGAGGAACTCAACAGTATGAATATGGCTTCCTGCTCTATCGGTGACACCTAATCTATCTGTCTTATCTCAAGTGATCTCCACATTCATCCTTTTATCGTTTTCTGCACCAGAAAGAAAAATTAGATATTATAATATTATAATAATAGATATTATAATATTATAATAATATCTATATTATTATTAATATACATCCTATTGGCACTCCCTATATTTATCTTCAGAGTCTGGTGGCACGTGTGCTCCATGCGTAGCAAGATGTCATCTCTGGCTGTATATCTATCTATCTATCTATCTATCTATCCATCCATCCATCCATCCATCCATTAAAAGAGGAGAGAAAGGGTAAAGAAGAGAGTGATTGGCACTGGAAATAATCACATTTCTTTGTGACAAATTTTAGCACATTATTTATAGGCAAATCTATCCCATTAAATCTGGACAGAGGGATGTGTCAGCAGAATTTCCTGTGATTGTTTGGTACCCACAAAGTGGCCCATACTGCAGGTACCACGTAGCACCTGATGGTTCTGAAGGCAGGGAACAGTGCAGCGATGCTCTTTTTCCTGTAGAAATTCCCTGTGCAAGTTTTGGAGCAACATCTTCAACAATATTTCCAGCAAATACACTATATTTGTGTGCTCATACAAGACCATACTAATGGGAGAGAACTGCTTTCTTCCATGGAAAGTGCTTCCAGGTAATGGCTTTACTCACAGTGACAGGCAGTTATGACGATCCAGATATAATTTTCAAGACTGTAATTTTTTTTTGCAACAATTAGCTGGAGTCTGCAGAATTCTTCACTGAGGGTTAGAACCAGAAAAAGCAGAGCTGACTAATGGAGCAGTGTGTAAGAAGTGATATAGAGGTCATCTACCCATGGAGAACTAGAAAATGGTGTTCCACATTCTTTTAGCAGAGCAGCATTTTAGAGAGGAGTCGGGTATTTTTCCACCAGACTATATTTAATATTCCAGAACATGACTTTTTCTTCTGAGTTTGAAATGTCTGATGATGGGAGATATTTAGATATTTCACTGTCTCCCACCTAAAGCTGGGAACACTGAGAATGTGCAAAACCCTTGGCAGCTGCTGCCATCTGACAGGAGGGTGCTTGACTTGAGTGTGTGATGGTCAGTGAGCAGTGTCAGACAGTGAAATGGGCCTGCAAAGTGATGGGGTTGATTTTCAGTCCAGTCCTTGCCTACGGCTGGGTTTTCTATTTTATTTTAACCAGGTACCACGGATCCAGGGTATGGCTCTTCTCACTGTTGGGAAAACTGGCAGGAGAGACCCTAAAAGCTTAAGGAGAAGGTTGCCTTGGACTGTAGGAAAGTTTCAGGGAGCTGCCTGGATGTGCTGGTGGATTTTAGAAAGCTTAATGAGCAAGAATCACTATGACAGCTATTTCAGTCATAGACAGGCTTGCTCTTTACACCTTACAGCCCCAGAGCTGTGCCCAAAATAGCTGTTTGCATGTTCCAGGCAGGAAGTAATTTGAGTTTGGTGATGAGGTGAAGGGCTGTGTTTTTTGTCTGTTTCTCTGATTTTCTGTTGCAAAGGGATGAGTCCTGGTAGGCACATGGCTCTAGCGCAGTGTCCCAGTCCCCAGCTTGGTGATAATTGGTGATAATTCCCATGCTAAGGAAATGAGTAATAAAAAATGGGCTGAAAAAGGCAAATGAAATAAAAATTGTATCTTTGGGGCAGTTCTAGCCAAAAGACCAAAAAATTAAATATGTGGGAGCTTATTAGGGAGTTTACTACTCATATTACCCTCTTTCTTACAGTGCAGGGACACAGAAATCAGATATGAACTAGATGTTAAATTAATGAAGGTTAAAGCCAACGGTTTTAGCTGATCTAATTTTCCATTGCATAATACAGAAAAATCTCTCTTTTGGGGTTTTTTTTTGAAGGTGAGCAAGAGAAGTGGAATGAGATGTGTCCCTGAGGTTTCTGAAATGTCAAACCTTGAAGGCTTCATATACATTCCTCTAAGATGTGCAATTGTATAGAGGCTCCTTCTAATAGCAAATACCAGAAGATGTGAATGAAAAGTATAAAGTTTTGTTAAGTAACTAAAAGTTAGACAATTGTTCAAACCAAAAGAAAGACTAAAATTGCAGAAGAGTGAATGTAATTAATGGGAAGATCCTGCTCTGTCATATGACAAGTACAAAACCAAATCTAATTGCTAGACCTGTTATTTCATGCAAATAAACCAATGAGAGATGAAAGAGTTCAACCATGAAAGTCAGGAAATAGAATTAGAGGTGAACCAGAGTGAAAAACTGTAAGGAAGCACCAATAGAACACAGATGAAGACTGATAATAAGCAAATATAGTCAATAGCATAATGGTTCTGAACTAAACCAAAATCTGGAAGGAGACAGTCTGGAAATTGCAGTAGGTTTCATATCCTTTTCTCTGTGAAGGATGTGACTAACACAGTAACAAAGATGTTACTTGAAATGATTAAGATTCTAAGGGCAAGTCTGTTTTGTAACCTGCCTCAATGTTTACTTGTTTCTGCAGAAGCAAGTACCAATCCTGTGCCATGAGCAGGAGGCTCAAGCAAGTGCAAATGTTGTTGTTATCAATGTTAACCCAGCATTGTGGCTCTGGAAATCTGTGCTAAGATGCTTTAGCAAAGGGGCCAAGGAACATTTCTGGGGCTAATTATGCAGTAACTTGTTTAAGGCAAGCCCTCTCCTAATCAGCTCTGTTAGAGACAGACTAAGGCCTTGCATTATATGGTTTTATAGAATTATCTTTTCAAGCCAAGAGGCATGAGAAATCAGACAACCTGTTTAACACATGCTGGGAAACCTCATTTAATAATTCCTGTATGCTGCCTACAACTATGTAAGTATAAACATACATGATTACAGCCTGAAAGTAGCTCTTTGAAAATAACAGGAGGAGGAAGAAGCCAACTGCAATCCTTGACTCACAGGATTGCTGTGAGCCATCAGTCTGGTATATCCATGAAACAAAGTAAAGAGCAACTTGAGATGTATGTCAGGCAAGAAATCTCCAGTAGAACTGTGACAGAAATGTCATTTTATAAGGCATTAGAGAGATTTGATTTGGAAAATCGAGAACAATTCTTATCTCTCAGGTTAAAAAGAATGACTTGCAGGCAATATAGACATCTTTGTTTTTAAAAGGACGGCAAAAGAACTGAGCTGCCAAAATGAAGATGAAGTGTTGCCATGGTTATAACTGAAGCTGCTCTGGACTGCTGTTAATCTTGGGGTGGCAGCATTAAAGCACCATGAAAGAACTGTCCTCTACTAAACTCAGCAGCATCGCCAGCCAAGCCAGAAAACACCATATACAGAGATGTGAGCTCCATACAAATACATTTTGCCAGTATTTTTTTGAGTTATAGTGGATATCTATATCACTGGATATAATTACTGTTCCCTTCTAAATATCTGATTTACCTTCAACCGTTTATTTGATGTAATCAGTCCTTAAATAAATGCAATTTGCTTCATTATTTTTTCATGCAACTGATCATGCACAAAATAGGTTCACACGCAGACCAGAATATGCAATAGCTCTGCATTAGGAGACTTGGCATTGGCAGGACTTTAAAACTGTTCAATACTCAGTAGATCCTTTTTGTGAGAAAAAGAACATGGTGTGAGAATTGACGACTTCTAAAAAGCCTAAATTTTTCTGAACACAGACAAAATTTGAAAAACTGCTGCAAGTCTCTTAAACTTTCCAGTTCTTAGTTTCCTTGTCACTTAAATGGAGTTACAATTTATGACAAATTTTCTGGCTCCAGCAGATCTTCACTTCCACTCAGAATTAGACAGGTTCTGAACGAGGCCCAATGATTAATGTTTCAAGAAAAGAAATAATTGCCAAATATTATTAATTTAATTTCTGTACAGTATTTATAGACATTTTTCATAATTCTGAATCAGAATCTCTTTTCATATAGAAAATCTTTGCAGGAGACAGAGGTAATGACATACTTCACACACATGCCTTCTTAATGCATGCAAATTATTGTGTTTTTAGAAATTACACACAGCCACTGCAATCTTACAAACCCCTGCAAATTAAAATGAAAGAAAATTACTTTAAAACAACCTTGTTCATTGAGCATTTATCTTTATACTAGACAAGAATATAAAGTAAAAAGAAACTCAGAAAAGCCGGAGGCATGAGCAGAACTTCTTATCACAAAAAATGATCCAACTACTTATGAAATTCTAGTTCTGAAAATCAATGAATAGTGACAATGTCTTTTAAGAAGATTGCAACACTTAATATTAAGTTTTCTTATCTTCCTAGGGACCAAATCCTGGCTCTTGGTAAAATCACTGAGGGTTTTGTTAATGCCTCTAATGAGAGCATGATCAAACCTCAAGAGCCTAATTTGAAAGCGTATTAGCTTTCCTGAGCGTTACCGTGAACAAGTTCAAATCAGTTGCATGACACTATGGAATAAAAATCTGTGCTTGCCTTTGTCTCTTTGTGTCTGTGCATGCACATATGAAGGAATATTCAGTTCTATAAAAAACAATACGTTTTCAGTGCAAAAAGCTTACATTTTGAACAGCAAGGGGAACTGGCTCGGCAATCAGCTAAGCTCTCATTTGACATCTGACAGCTTTTTGTCAGTTCTAGCAGACAAAAGTTCCACAGAACTGTTTATTGTTTCTTTTACACAAAATTATCATTTGTAGAAGCCGTGCTTTTGGTGTGGTATATCTGATTTTATGGGAGGAGGATGTGTGTCTGGATTCTGTTCTTGTTGCTTCTCTGTTTATGCATGGGCAATATAATCTGAAATGCTACCAAATTCAAAGAACTAACTTTATGTAGATGTATACACATGGGGCAATAAACTACTTGCTTTATTTCCAGAAGGCTCTTTGAGAACTTCGAGAATTAATTGGAAAAAAAACCTTTTCAGTGAAGATAGCATTGCTTGAAGCCATGGAGGAATCACAGAGATACTTCTTGGCATGAACTGCTTTAGAGTCAAAACTCTATTTTATGTGTCTGATGTTATGTAAGCAAGTTCTATTTTAAAAAGGCTACAATGTTTTAATATGCAGTACAACATATGAGGAATACATATGAGAATGATTAAAGAGGGATTGCTATTTTGTAAACAAGCTGTGAGTATGGTTACAGCCTTTGCAGAAATTAAAAGGTTATATTGCTCTACAGAGTTTTAGGGAGGATGTTACGTAACTGCTTAGTGCTCTCGCTCTGTTTGTCAGTCTGTGTATCTCCTCTCTTGCTGCATCTGCACAGAACTGACTAGAATATGAACTGATTTTTTATGCTTTCGCTCTTTTATAGCTATAACAGGGTCTCTGTGGATGGGTGCACACTGCAGTTCAGGGGTCTGGGTAAAAGGTTGTTCCTGGCTTAAGGACCATGAAATGGGCATGGATGTATGTAATTGGTTAGTTTGCACGAATGAAAATGCAAGCCAGAAACTGCCCTGGTTTGTGCATCATTCTTTGTCCTCAGAGAAGCTTTCTATCATTTGTAACTTCCTCCTGAGGAGTGCCCCACACGCATTTCTTAACCACATACCCTGAAGCCAAGGGAGATGCCCAAGAAAGGATGGGTATCTTGAGAAATGCTGAACAGCTCCAAGTTCTCCAGGAACTCTTTTTCTACATGAGGAAATCCTGCAGATTTTTAGGATTGTTTTCTGTCACCAGGACAACCTCCACACCCTACTGTGCATTTCTGAAGCTGGATATCAGGATATCTAGGTGGGACGGAGCTGCTGCAGGCAGTAGATGTGTGTGTGAGGAGCACAGTGTGCTGTCACCAAAGGAGGGTTGCATTACAATCTGGCTGGTGACCCAGTATATACAATAACTGTTTGCCATGTACATTATGCTTCTTTCTGGAAGCTTAGTATCCAGTGGAAATCAGAGATCAGAAACTGTCATTTTGAAAGAGCAGGGAGTAATTGAAATCTACCTGAGGCTGGTTCACCTGAGGACCATGTGCTTCCACTCCTTCAGCAGCTTAATTCTCAGTGCACCAGGCTGAAATGCCACATTACTGCTTGTGTCAGTGGGAATTATGTGTGCAGCAACGAGAAGTCAGTGTTACAAACATGGCTTTTCAGTGTGGCCTTCTGGTTTTTGGTGTTTTTAAACCTTATTTTGTATCCGTGGACAAAGTTAAAACTTGTTCTGCATGAGTTTCAAAAGCAAGGAAGTAATATCCGGAAGCAAAGGCAGCATATGACGAGCCAGGAAATTGCAGTTCCATCCTGGCTCTGTTGCTGATTTGCTGCTGTGTGACTTTAGAGAAGACATCCAGCCTGAGATTCAAGTGAGTGCATTCACCTGAATCAGTGATCCTCACTCCCAGTACAGACTGAACTAGTACAGGCACTGGGTTTAGGGCATAATTCATTTCACTCTAAAGCAGATATCTGAATCCTGCTGATTTCTCATAGAAATAAAAGGGTGCTTTAGCATTAGTCTAAAGGTGTTTAAAGCTATGTGAGACAGTCACATCTTAGCTCATACACAGTATATGACATTCACACAACATGTATGATCAGTGTCAGGTACAGTGAAGATCTGCTTGGTTAAATCAAAGGATTTTTCAAAAGGAAAAAGAAGACTGCATTCTTGATTTTCCAGTGCTTGGCCAGTGCTGTAGCATATTTCTGTAGTAAAAATGACTAACATTGCAGAAATAGTGATTTTTTTATTATTATTCAGAAGCAATCATTGGACACTTACATTCTTTATCATCAAGGCCATTAAGTAGTCAATTTTATTAATACACAATAGATGTAACCTGACACCAAATTGGAATAGTTACATTTTGCATTCATTTTGTCCAGCTAAATAAGATTTATGGGAACAGAGACTCATGGATCAGATGTTTACATTATTGAATATGGACGGATTATGAAAACAATTTCCAAACTGATTAACAAATGAGTGCAATATGATGAGTAATATTTTATGAGTGTCAGTGGTTTCAGAATACAGTTCTCAAATTCCTGGCATCCCCAGTTGTTCTGGGGAAAATTGCTTAAAAAAAATAAGAGCTATAAGTCAAGTCTTCCAGAGATTCATCTGATTGCACATCTTGTATTGGTGAAATCCACTGTGGCACAGCTTGTCCCATAAGGTTTGTGTAATGAAAATAAGAAAAGTTTCCACAATCTCATCATTTCCCAAATTTATAGGGACTTTACCAGTTGTGTGGCATATGAATATTCAGGGCTCTTCCCCAAAGTGTCAGAATATGCTATGAATAATTTATAGCTGTAGACTGAAGTCTTGTCCTTTCAGCTTTGAAAATGTATGCATCAACACAGACGTCTCCATTTCCTGCTATTGAAACTGTATCCTAAATATTCTTTGTTCTAAATTGCCAGCTTTGCTGAGGAGGCCCAGGACACCAACATATACGTGCACTTGGTGATGTTATAACTGTGGTTGTCAAAAGGAAATTTAATGCCTCATGTAAGTGGTTATCTGCAAAACCAGAATCCTTCCTATGCTTGCTCTCTGCAGCAGAGAGTAGCAAAGATGTTATTTATCCAACACACAGAAACTGGGCTCTAAAGCACATTAAGCAACATGGGAAATATTGTTGCTTTCTAGATGAAGTTTCTACCTTTTATTCTCTCCCATCAGACATGAACTGGACTGTTTTATTACTTTGTTTTTCTTTAGTTCTAGACACATGTTTCTGTTCCATACTTAGAAATTCCTGTCTCAAGACAGTGGGAGGTATTTGTATATTTCTATGTGTGAAAATAGATTGGTGCCATGCTTTACAATTGAGCTTTAATTGTAATAGGCAACTGTGAGACTAAGATTCTACTAAGGTCCTACTGAGAATAGTCCTGGCCTTTCCTTTGCTCCTAGAGTATTATATGGGTTATACCATATTTTATTCTGCATTTAATGTTGGAGTTAATGAAGTTTCCTTTCAAAATAAATTGCCGTAGAATTGTTTACAAGGAAAAATTGTTTTTAGGAGAGAACTAGAAGAATGACATTAATAAATGTAACATAAGCATTGTTACAATAATTTCCAGTGTGCATAAATTACCTGAGTGTCTGTGGACTATTTTGTTTTCTGGTTGTATCACCTGCATTTCCAATTGCAAAATTGTATTTAACAGGACAGTGGTTTATTTTCAATTCATGCAGAAACCTGGTAGGCATTGCTGGGATCAAAGTTTTATTCTGATACCAGAAAAGAACAGAATCCTCTCAACAGACTAGAAAATATCTGTTTAGTTGAAGTCACAAGTCCTGATTTCAGGTGATTTAAAAGCAGTCTATTTTAATTTAAAAAATAAAGAGGCTGAATGAGCATTAAGCCTTTATGGTATTATTCAAAGCACTGAGAGTGTGAATACAGTCTAACCTGAAGGTTCAGAACCCACGAGTCAATTAAAATTATAAGTGGAATTTTTTATGCTGGCATTGTTGGGATGCTGTTGCAGGATGAGTGGCTGTGCAGTGTGCATGGCAGGAGGAGGCAGAGCAGCCATGGCCAAGCCAACCCACCTGGGTTTCAGGGGAAATCCACCTTATCAGCATCTACCCCGGGGAGGGAGTCCAACCCCGGGTCAGGGTACCCGGAGAGAAAAGTGCCCTCGGTGAGGACACACCAGGCTTGTACTGACACGTTGCTCCTCTGGAGATTACCCAAACTGGGCAAAAGCAGGTGTGGCTGGAACCCTCAGGGAGGATTTCTGTGGAGGTTGCTGGGCTTTTCCCTCTGAGAACAGGGCAGCAAGGAGAAGTCCTGTATCAATCAGCCCAGGAGGAGCAGCTCCAGCTGCCACACACAACCAAGGCTTAAGCCTGAGCAAGTTCTCTTCCTTCCCTGTCCTTCTCCATCCCACTGACCAGCTTGTTCCTTTGGAGAAGCCAGGAGGGGCAGGGTAGATGTGCCTCAGCCACACGTCTTGGCTTGTGCTAGAGAACAGAGGAAGTTGCTGGAGAGGGGAGATACATAATCCTGGAGGTTTTGGAACGATTTTACCAGAACTGAGAAAGGAGAACAAGGCTTGTGTGGGAAAGCTCTGACACATATCCAGTTTGAGATGTCTGGAGGATCACAGCAGCTTCCTTTGGATTTACCCACGGAATCTGAAGATTGGCTTAGTTTTTTCTGCTACATGCATGTTCCATTTTTATCTTTCTGCTCTCTGCTTAGGAACTTTTTTCTACTATATACTTCCTCTCCTCACTGTTTCTCCTCAGGTTTGAAGTTTTTATGTTTTGAAGTGCTAAATAAGGACAAAAATGCTGTAATATAATTTGTATTTATGAAACTGCTGTTGTATGAGGGGCTCAGTGGTCTGCACAAGGATAAGTAACAAACAGTTTGATGAAGAGGAGGAAACCAGTGTTTTATCTCTGACATAAAGAAACTATTGCAGTCTGACTTGTGTATTAGCAAGTCTGAAGCCCTAGGAAACTATAAAGGAAATATAAAGGAGAATTCTGTTCTTAATGGACTTGGTCAATATTGCTTCCAAATTGATTATTGGCTCACGAGTTGAGATTGTCTGTATTTCAGACACTGGAATAACATACATCTGGCAAAGAAAGAAAATTGAGATCAAACCACTTTGAGATTTGAGAAAAGCTGCACAGATAAGTTTTCTTTATATTGTTACACAAAAATACCTTTCTCCACTACTCATAAGGTGGTTCTGAGGCAGGTATTACCTGAGTGAGGAGAAAAAAGAAATATTGCATGCCTAAATGTTCACTTTCCTTCATTTCATGCTTTGAATAGGGTAATTTAGGTTAAAAATTCTGTGTAAACAAGAGGTCGCATGCAATCAGAAAAGGTTTCCCTGTGTGAGATTTTCTGTAGGCTGCAGATCAGTTTGCCAGTTCTCAGCTGGGTGTTTTTGAGCAGGATCAGAACTGCCATCTTTTGCAGCCCATGACATTTGCAGTGCCTCTGCCTGTGTGGTTTGGGCTGTGGAAGGTTCCCCGTTGGCAGCAGGAACAGCCAGCAGGGCTGGGAGCATCTGCAGGAGGGTGGGCAAGGCTGAGGAGCAACAGCCTGCTCCAAGGCAGCTCATCCCAGCAGGGAAAGGCTGCTCTGAGTCAGATTCAAACCACAGGAGGCCGTGCCTTCCCGTAGGACCCTTCCTTACCGGCCGACTTAGACGTTGCTCAAAAACAGAGCTTCTACCCTCAGACTGCCTCTCTTTCCAGAAGGGTATGTGCTTCTTTGATATCTTGTTACCTAATACCCAATCTCATATTCTAGTCTCTGTAGTTAACAGAGCAATCCCATTTTAAGACAAAGTTGCTTACTTAAGTCTTTGCCATATTGACAGTGCCTGAAGAAAAGTGACAGAATCTCTAAATAAGTTATGTAACTGGAAGACTTTAATTTTAAATTCCAGTATCTTACTGACTTTTTCTGAAACAATTATATTTATGCTTTCAATAGAGACTAGATGCTCTGTGTGCTCTGAACCTCAGCCAGGACCCAGTAGATTCTGTTATGAAGAAGGATCTTTTTTGCTTCCCCTGAGTCAGGGCATTAAATATATTTCTGATATGATGGATCACCATAGCAAAATGGTTTCTCTATCTTTTTGCTTTATCTGCTGCAAGACACCTGTAAGAGAGAGGGCAGGGCAAGGAGAAAACCTTTAAAGTGGATGAAAGTAGACTTGAAACTTCAACAAGGGCATGGCCAGGCCAAAAGCTGTTGAATGAAATATATGAGTGGATAGATCTGCATCTGGAGCAAGTTATCACAGGTCAATTTTCATTTCAGTATGTGGTAAATTACTGCAGTTGGGGTGATAGCCCCAGAAACTTCAGTTCCTTCAAGTTCCTATACCAACAGGTTTCTTTGCATGGGTCCAATGTGATCCAAAACTGGACAGAACTCAAGTATTTTATTTGTGTCATATGGAATGAATGTTTATTTCCCTTATGTCTGCCACAATCATATATCTCACTAAAAACCTCTAGATTTGTCAGCACCCAATGAGTAACATTGACCTTTTGTTGGTACAACTGAATGGAGTTGTTCAATGTTCTGCAGGTGTAGCTGAAAGCAGAATTTGTCCATTGGACTGCTTGGTCCCCCACGGGTCTCCTTGCATGGCAGGAAAGAAGATCAAAATGGTGAAATGAAGGCAGATAAGACTGTCTGTCAAATTAATGACACATGCTATCCATGCTTAAGAACCAGACCTTAAGCTCTCATCCCCTCTGTTGCTCATCTCTTAATTTATGATAGTTTGACAGATGGAAAGGTCACAGTGCAGGTTTTATTTAAGAGGTTCATGCCATGGGAGCTTTTCTGCCAAGGGTAATAAGTTGCATTAAGGAACTTGCCAGAAAGAACAAATCTGTCTTATTTATAATTAGCTGAGTTCCAATTATTTCTCCTAAATGGGCAGTCAGATAATAATGTGTAAACATGAAGTAAGCACAGAACTGCAATTACTACACAGTGGATATTTCCCTCCAAGCTGTATACTTTTAGGCTTTACCATGGTACAGAGCAAAACCACTCAAATTGGGCAGACCACAAACCTGTCCCAGTTTTAAATCATCCATTTTTCCCTGCCATGCAAAGAAACGAAGGGATTCTTTTCCACACTAATTTACCTCAAGCACTTTGTGTCATGGGAAATGGATCACCAGTGCACAGATCTGGGACTAATAACTGTGAAAAACCCTGAGTTTTATCCTCAGCTCTTGCTAGGTTTAATAGACCAAAGGACAAGCAAAACATAATAAATATCAGAAAAGAGCTTTCTGGCTAAAGAAAGCTGACTGAAACACATCATGTACTTAGTTTTGCAAAAAATACTGCACTGGCAAATTGATGAACACTTGAAAATCTGATATCAGCTGTAATTGATTCCTCCTGAAACATGGCCTCAGTGATTCCAAGTGTGACAGTCCGTGCCGCCAGCAGTGAGATGACTTTGTGGGTTGCCCATGCACTCTCTCCCTGCTGCTAGAAATGGACAAAGCTGTCTGTCTTTTCTGGATTTCACATGAAAGGAATGTAAAGTTTGTCACTAACCTTTTGCAGTAGATTTTAGTGGTAGAAGATTAAATGAAGAGTTTAAAACATCCTTAACGAGGCTGCCGAATGAAATTGTGCGTGGACACAGCAGAGGTACCTTGGCCAGCAACTCTTTCTCTTCCCATGTGCAAAGGAGTGAGGAAAGCAGCAGCAGTTGGAGAGGATCCAAGGTTGCACAGTGCCAGACAAATGAAGAGGATCACTGAGGGATCAAATGAAGGCTGCTCGTTGTGGGAATTGTGTGAGATCCACTTTCAGCAGTTGCTTCCAGAGCCTCAGGTAGAACCATTCCCACAGGCAGAGCTGAGAAACACTTCCTATTGTTCACCAGCTCTCAGGTGCTTCAGTGCAACCCTCACATGCAGACTCACCAAACACACTTCTAAAGGCCTTTCCAGTGCAGTGAAATTTCCTTCATGGAGGTTCTTGAAAATAACTATAGTTCTTGGAACTGAGAAAAAGTGACAGCTGCATGCATTTAAATTCCTGTCGTAAGGGGTGGAAAGTTTGCAAATGGCAAAACCCTATTAATTTCAATACAATCATTTATACTGTAATAATGACATAAATAAGCCTCTTCAAAGGATTTAGGGCAGGTAGCTGGAAAAGCATTCTGTCATCTACCTTTGATGAGAGCTTCAAGGCAAATAATAAATGAGCAGATGAAGCTTTCTGAGGAAAGTCTTGTTTTCAAACACGTCCAAATAGCTTCTTCAGTTCCTGATAGCAGTGTGCTAAAAGCAAAAGCAAATCATTAAAAATAGAGAAGGTACTTCCAGATTAATAGGTCTGGCTAGAAAAACCCTAAAATTTCTCTTGAGAATTGCCAATGGATAAATTAATGGCTCCATTCCTAGTGAATTATCATCATCATTTCCCAAGCAGTGAAAATAAAAATAAAAACCAGAAGAAAGTAAATATTTCTCTTTCTTGCTTGCTTGCTTTCTTGCTTTCTTTTTTCTTTATTGCTTTATTGCTTTCTTTTTTCTTTCTCTTTCTCTCTCTCGCTTTCTTTCCTTCTTTCCTTCTTCCCTTTCCTTTCTTTCTTTTTCCTTCTTTCTTTCTTTCTTGCTTTCTTGCTTTCTTGCTTTCTTGCTTTCTTTCTCTTTCTCCCCAAGCATGTTTGTAAATTAGATTTAATGATTGACTAGTTAGAGGCAGAAAGAAAGCTAGAAATGTAAGTGAGGGAAAATAAATATGTTGAATTTGATGAAGCCATAATTCTATACAATAATTTCAGTAGGATTTGAAAGAAATTCTGAGGTTTACATGAAAGAGGTCTGATATGTCTTGAGTTAGAGAAAGGAGAAACAACTCTCTTGTCAATAACAGGCAGATTGTGGGATGATTCAAGATAAGATATCCCTACTGGGTAACGAAGAGCACAGTGCTGCAGTGATTCAAGCTGTGCTGTACAATCTTTGCTGTAGCTTTAGGCAGACTCTCAGGCATCCAAATAATAGCAGCCAGAGATTAACCAAGCCCAGAAATAGCTTTAAAACTACTCTTGTTTTCACTCTGAGAGGCAGCACAGTTTTAATTCCTGAAACCTGGGGAAGGATTCAGGCAAGACCAGGCCAAGGAAATGTTTCAGTAGGGAATATTGTAATCACTAGCTGTAGAGCTCTAACATATCACTTCTCAGAGGCATTTAATAAAAACAACCTAGTTAAGAATGTAGGAGATGTATTTACAAGAGATGAAGAGAAGTCATGGTTTGGGCCATTGCTCCTTTTTTAATGTATCACATTCAGTTCAGCAGCCCATGAACTAATTACTCTGGTAATGATGTTGTGAAAATAAACAGGAAGTTAATTATGGACAGTTAGACAAATTCAAAAGGGTCAGAATGGAAAAATGACCACATGGAAATGCAAATCCATTTAGGTTGAAAAATCAGCCAAGAAAATCAAATTATTCTTGAGACAGCACCATGTTTTAAGAACTTTAGGAACTTGACTGCAAGGGAATTACCCCAACATGTAAAATCAGGTATGTGATTGTCTTCCTGATTCAGGTCTTGTAGAAATACAGTGCAGAAATATAATCAAAATATTTATATTTCAGCTGGTAGAGCAAGAGCTGTTTAGTCATGGGAACTGTGCTGATAGCAGGTGAAAGGTTTTCAGAAGAGGAGGGTTCCAAAGGGCAATAATTGCCATCATTACAAAATTTAATCCTGAACCTTGTATTTGTATTCCAGAAATCTTTTATTGGAGAGGAGTGATGGGGCTGTTTTACAGAAGAGTGAAATCAAGCTTTTGATTTGAGCTGATTGTGAGAGAGACTGTGAGAGAAAATTTTTCCTGCATGACTTTTTAGCTCTGTCTCCAGCCAACAGATATCATTCTCCTGCTTTGGAAATTGTTATTATTATATATAATAGAACATGTTCTTACCTTAGTTCTGCTTCTGTGGTTTCAGACTTCTCCTGCTGGATTCACAGGAGTAAATTAGAACTGTATTTGCAACAGCCTATTTTAAATCTGTATTCATACAGTTGATATGCTGAGTGAAATCCTTGCTCAACTAAAACTACAGAGACTTTTGCCAGTACTTTTAATTGATTCAGGATCCTGTCCCCTGTTACTTCTGTAGAACTGCACAGAATATCCAGGTGATCCAAGTTCCTTTCTGTTGCGGAACTGAAACCCAAACTCTTTATCCATCTCAGGACTAAGGAAATGTGTTCTTACTGGAATATTGTTTCCCACTCTATGGATGGCTCTATTTGAATACAGAGAGCTTTGTTGCATTCCGTGATTGAGATGGGTTTACTTGCACTTTGGATTCACAGGGGCTTGCTCTAGGCCCCTGAGCATCCCTGTGGATGATTGCATCCATGGTAGCTGAGAAGCTATATATTTCCTGGAAGAAACATTTGCAAGAAAGATTAACCAGTAAAAAAGAGTTTTGTTATTTTTTCCCCTTTTATGAACCTTCGTTTTATGAACAGGGCATTTAGACTTAGATATTCCTGAAAAATTACAATCTACTCCTTAAGATACCAAATGTCAATTAATTCAATTTAGTTTAAACACTGATTTATGTCCTGAAAATGAGTCATTTTCCATTTAGCTACAGAATACTTCACTTTCCACTTCAAAGAGAAGAAATAGTTCACAGTAAATACTATCTTCCCTTTAAATTTTTTTACTGATAGCATGTCTTGAGTACCAGGACTGTGCAGTTAGTTAATCCATTTTCTGAATGAGGTCTATCTTGTAGACATATCTGCACAATGTACATCATAAAAATATTAAACTCAGTGAAAGATTATACAACATATAAAACACAGGGGCCTTTTTATGGCTGACTTTGAATCTGTAATCAGCCAAAACATCGTTAGCTATCTCAAAGTCTAGGACATGTAGCTGATGAAAAGCTGAATGAAATTTGAAGGATTATTTCATTATCTTGTATCAGCTTTGATGGATTATTTTCCTGTAGAGTTTAAAATTTAGGGGGAAAAAATCCTATATCTGAGCTGTGAAACAGTATTTTCCTTGATCCTGTGACATTTTTTTCTTGTAATTAGTGAGAGACAGGCAACCAAACCCCCAGATTTTTAATTTTAATTTGTAGTCCATTCATGCTTTCCCCTTTTTGTATCTCTAACTATTTTCTCCCTCTCTTACATTGTTGTTTTGGGGGTTTGGTTTTGGCTTTTTTTGGTCTCTGGTATGTTTTTATTCTCTTGTTGTTTGTTTATTAAAATCCCTGCTTAAGGCAGGGAATGCTGTTTAGCACCACTCTGTGCTAGCCCAGCCTCCTCAGGTCCTGACTGCTGCAGTCTCAGATGTTAAGCAGGAGGGACTGAAATTCCTACATTACAAAGGAGTGGAACATTTTGATCAGCTGCTTTTCCCTTCCCAGAGGCTCCTCTGATCTTTTTCCTTTGGGACATGAGAGCATCCCATGCTGTACATACTTTCCACACCCCTGTTGACATGGGGGATGCTGTCATTGCTCATGGAATGCAAACCCATCTGTTTAGCCTGGGCAGACAACAACCAGGCACCCGTGTGTTTCTACTTGATTTGGTTTCTCTGTGCTGTGATTTTCCCAACACATCACAAATCACTGGATTTGTTCATGGAGAAATATTCAGAGAGCTTGTGCTCTGATATTTTGCAAGAGTCACCTACAAATATCAAAGAATCATAGAATAGCTTGAGCTGGTAGGGACCCATAAGGATCTATTTATCACAAGGATGTATTGTTGTTGGTTTATTGCCTGTGTGTCCTTTCTTAATTGCACTTAATTGTAGGACTTCAAAATGTATTGTACATTCTGGATGGGAAGTTGAACATTGTGAATATAAATTTCTGTGTGGATTTAAAACAATAGACATATTTCATTACTTATTTGAATTCTACCCAGGCAATTAGTGTATAAAAAGCATTCAGAGTCCTTTGTAACATGAACTTTGGGAGTCTGGCTCAGTTCTCACAAACTTCATCTGGAGAGCCTCACTGGTGCTGGATTCTCCTGCTCCCTGGCCCAGCAGGGAGGTCAGGTGGGCACTCAGCATCTCCCACTGCATCTGCACACAGACTTCGCAAAGACAGGACACAAAGAAAACTGACTGAGCTTGAACCTGCTGTACATAGGAACCCCAGCACCCTCTTCACTGTCTGTTTTTCTTTCTGTTCTAAATCATGTCGGAGTTTGATTTGCATACTGATGACTAATACAGCCAAAAAGTTCATTAACTTATAAAAGCAGAAAATCACACCAGATTGTTTAACTCAATTAATCAGAAGTAACTCTCACAACAGATTGAAGAGTATTAGAACAAAAAAGGGTGTCCTCCCTGCATGTATCTCTCCTGCAGTGCAGCATGCAGATGGTCATCTTTAAATATCAATTCTTCAATTCTCAGAGAGCCCAAAATGAAGACCCAGGCTTTGCAGTCCCTATGATCAGGGCACGGCAGCTGCCAAGGTGGAGCCCATGGTTACAGCAGCTCTTCCCAAGCCCTGAAAGAGGGGGCTAAGAACTGAGTGAGAGCCATCCTCAGTGCTGTGCTCTGGAACTCACAGCATTTGAAAAACAGTTGCATTATGCAATAACTAAAGTTTTCTTCATTTCTGAAAGAATGGATTTCACCCAGCTGAATTCTTGTGGCTTTCTCTTACTCTCTTCCTTCCTCCTCCCTCAGCTCCCTGCAAAATCGGTTCCAAAGAGGGAAAGCAGACCTCTGCATGACATAGCTGGGTATTTTCCTTTTCTTTCAGATTTGCACTAAAAGCCCATCAGCATTTGTAAAATTTCCCTCTTTCTTTAGTCATGGGTAGGTATCAAAGACCTTCATTCAGTAGCTGTGGCCACTGAACCCTGGTGGATTTTTTTCACATTCCGATATAAGGAACACAGATGCTAAATGTTCTCACCAGACAGGTGAAGGCATTCTGTGCCCTGAGAGCTCTTCTGTGCCTAGGTCAGGTGCTGCAAGGATATTTCACAAAAGAGAGAGGCTTACAGAGCAGGGAAAAACCTTGTGCTGTTCAGCTGTGACACTTCACACACACCAGGTGAGATCCCATTTCTCCTCTTTCCTGGCATTTGTGGCAGCAGCTCTGAATGAGAGTTGCTACAGTTTGATGCAGAAACGTTTTGCTGGGAAAATAGGTGCTGTAATCTCTGTTTAAATTTAGTATTATGGCTGTATGCCCTTGGCTGCTCCTCTGGCAGTCGTTGAGGTTTAGCTGATTGATTTCTCAACCGGTGAGCCGGCGTCTCTGTAGAGAAGACATTGATTTCTGTAAAGCTGGTCACATTATGTCCTAGGATAATAAGCAGCTTAATTCAGGTTTTCAGAGGTATTTATGAATGAAGGTGGGGTCTGTGTCACTACAGCCCCCTGTTATCAGTTGTCTTGTACAGAGGGCAAATTTCTCACCTCCCCTTTTCTCTTCAGTATTTTGGCATATCTCGGAAAAACAGGCATTGTTATCTGGATTCATAGGGAATTGTTATTCTTAGTTTAGCTTTCTATGCAGCCTCTCCTTTTTTCCTTCTCCCTGCCCCTCCCCTCCTTCTTCCCTCAGCGTTGGTGTGCCTGATGTGCCTGCATGTGTGTAAATGTGAGGGCATGACAGGGATGGCAGATAATGAAGTAATTGCTGTCTGCCCCCTTCCCTCCCCTTTGTCCTCCCTTCTCCAAACATTTTCTAAAAAAGCATTAACATGTGACAAGGTACATTTATTCTCTCATCCTGCCTGTTTAGTGAAGCCTTTGGGGGGTGTTTAATTTTCTTGTTTTGATGTACTGACTTTCTTGTATTCTGTCTCTTACTGCTCCAGAAGGCAGCACCAGAGCAATTCGTGGTTTCCCTGAGCAGAGGGGAGCAGGGCCCATCAGTGCCCTGACATTGGTACAATTCACTTTTAAGGGCAGACCCCCCGAGTCCTTATGTATATTGAACTAATTCTCCTTTAGTATAATTTCAGTCTCAGCTTCTTTTCATAATATATGTCTGGTATCAGTGACCAGAGTGGGGAAGAAATGGAAAAACGATGGAATGAAGTTGCATTTCCCTTGAATTTTTCACAGTGGACTGCTTTCAAAAGAAGGCAAATAGAAGGGAAATACAGCTGCAGATGATGACAAAGGAAATCAGATTTGTTTAAACACAGCTGGAAACAATGCTGGAGATGAAGACAGTCCTTTGAAATAATTTTTATGGTCAGTAGCTGCATAAGAACTTTCCAAATAAATTCAATTTTCTCTCAGGCTGAAATGCTTTGTGCAGTAACTTTTGGGAACATTTGCAATATGTCTGGAGACTGATGCAATTGTTAATAATACTGCTGCCTTCTGCTTCTTGTTTTTATCAAAAAAAAAAGGATGTTGTTCTCATAGTAGTCTGATAAAGAGTCTCCACTTATCCTCAGAGTTTCTTTTCTAACCAATCATATCAAATTCCTCTCTTTGGATTGATTTTATTTTTCTGCGTGGCTCTTCATAGGCCTGATCTTATGATATCTATAAACAAGTAACTCAAGGCTACTCCCTTTACAGTGCAAGGGAGAGAGACTCAGAGTCTTATACAGGCTGAAATTTTCTTTTGGTCAACCAAAATATTTTTTTTTCTTATGTACCATGGTTTTACCTTGGTGAAAAAATGTTCAAATTTTGATTGCTTTTTATTAAATTGCAATTACTGACTGTCAAGAATTTCAGGAAATTTTGTAGCTGACAGGGAAATATGCAGAAGCAAAGGTAGAGTTGTAAACTTTATTTTAAATCTCAAAACTTTTTAATTCCAAGTAACTTTATGTGCTAGGAACATAAGCAGTCCTCAGCACAAAGCTGGGTTGGAAGTATCTCATACCCCAGAGTGCTGTGTTTGCATAAGGACTCCCAGGACTCAGTTACTGATTTTTTAGGTCTTTTTGGTTTCATGCTAGGGAATGGAGCAGGAGTGGATGCTGCCCAAATAAATGGAGATGGATGTGGCTGTGGTAATTTCTGTACCACACACTAAGGAGCTTATTCCTCACTGGCTAATCCTAATGAGTAAGAGTAAAATACTATTAAGGCAGGGAGTAAATCTCCTTGTAGAATAAACCTCTGATGTGCCATTTGGATGGCAGTGGCAGGGACATAATTTGATGAACTGGTAATGGGTTGGAATCTCTAGATTCCTGATTTCTAGTGCCACCTGTGACACCAAGAAAAAACATGATCTTGGTCAGGTACCTTGGTTTCCTTCATCTCGATCTCCCAGTTTGTAAGTGATAAAGTTTTCTCATTTCCCCTAATGGAGCCCTTGTGCAGAGGGAAATGAGTGAAAAGGAGGAACGAAGCCCTGTTACTTAATCTGAAATGTATTACAGATGAGACCAAGCAGCAATGTGTTATCTGAGAGGCTTTTATTCCTTGCTACCTCAGGGACAATTGAGCTTTAACACATGCATAGCTGATCTTGACAGCATGTCTCTTTATCTATTAAGTATCATTTACACTGCATGCTGGCTGAGAACTGTGTTCAGGGGAGTGCAATTTCATTGCCGGAGCATTGATCAAAAGGATTTTCTTTTAATGCAAACAGACAAGGTACAGACTATATATGAATGTAAAATGGAGTTCTAGAACACTGAAGGACTTCTTTTCTGTTAGAAGATAAATTTGTTTCGTTAGTGAAGTGGTGAAGGATGTTTGAATTCTACTTTGTACAACTTCCATGGAGGCAGCGCAGTAACCAGACACCTCTGTGTGTATGGAACCTGCCTATGTCAGTGAATCATTAAAAAACCATAAGCATTTGACACTGAATTATTTAACTACAGTGACAAGTCATTAAACCCCAGTCCTGCAAATCATTGCTTGAATTTTTTTTTCCTCCTAAAGATGTGTGATGAGCCTTAGAGGAAAAAGGTGTTTTTTTTTTTTGTCCTGGTACTGGAGTTGGCTCTACGGAGAACTGGGCTTGGCTCCTGTTCCTGCCACAAACTATGAATGATCTAAACATCCCCTGTACTTCAGTTTACTTTTCAGTGAGAAGAATTGCATGGCTTTCTCCCCTTCTTTGCATTTGGGGGAAATAACTGTCATGTGTTTGCTCAGTGTCTGGCACAAAAGGGGCCCAGGTTTGGGGGCTGCACACAGGCACCACAATGAAAAAAATGGAGCAATAGTAACTGAATGCAAATTTTCATGATTTGCACCATGAATTTTCATATAAGTAAGAAAAAGTTATTTTGTCCGAGAAATTTCTTTGTAATCAGATATAATTACCTGCAAGGACTAATGAACTCACGTACTTTCCTGAGCATTAAGATCTGAACTGCTTTTTCTACTCTTCAGAGTGGGAACATTTTGGTGCTTTATTACTCATGATTAGGGAGAATATACCTTAGAGTACAGACTGTGGTCTGTATTGCTGCAGTAGTCATGAGATTGTTAGTCTTACTAATTTGTTTTTGTAAAAATATTAGTTTACACTTCTGCTAAACTTACTTATTTAGTGTAATAATAGTGGGAAATATTGCCAGCTTGTGCTATGCATTAGGAAAAATGACTTCTATTCAGTGTAATCCAAGGTGATATTTTCACAAGACTCTTGTTTCCATGTTAAAATCATGTCAAAATTTATGCTTTAAGTGTGCTTGCAGAGATAGTCTTCACAATTGCAGATGCATGGACACCTCTCAGCACTTGAACTCACCTGATCTCCTCCCGGGCAGGGATAACCAGCCAAGGGATCACTGTGCAAACAGAGCTGTCCTGCCTGCAGTGCTACAACAAACCAGTTCAGAGCTGCCTCCCATCACAGAGTGTGGGCACACCTTTGGAAAACCAGCACAGAATCTTTCCATGGCATTTAACAAAGTAGTGCTCTTGCTATTCAGAGGTGCAAAATAGGGTCTCCAAAAGTTTTCAAATTTTTTTGGGGGGGGTGGGTTTTGATAGGCAGAAAATTTTTCTGCCACTTCTATATAAGGACAGGATGCTGTATTCCCCTCTGAAATTCATTCCTTGGCTGAGGTTGCTGGGTAGTGTCAGTGGGTAAGACAAGGAAATCAGATGACTGAGAATCATATGGAAGCCACCAGTTGACATCAAATACACATTTTGATGGTTTCAAAATTTGGCAACTTTGTCAAGTCATGGCAGAGGTGATCTTGCACTCTGGGACATATCACAATACTTAATTCCTGAGATACTCATGCTTGGTTAAAAGAATTCTCTGTGTAACTGTCTTTGTTCATTCTTTAATGCTGATCCTCTGTCTTGGCACTGATGCTAAAGCAATATTTTGCATACTTAATTATTATTTCAATTAATGTAACTTATAACTCTGTGCCAACTTTTTCTGTTTTCCAAATATCTTCCAAATAGCTGAGGGATGTTCCCTTCACATAAACCTTCCTGGATTTCAGGAAAGAGAATTTAGCTTTTCTCTCTGAATTCTGAGTGGTAAGAGGCTTCACTTCTTTTGATGTTTTTGTTATGCTGGGAAATCAAGTCCTGAAATCAGAACACCTCACTTATCTCACAAAATTAGATTGGTTTCAGCACAACCCAGTGAAGAACATCTGTGGCTACACACAATATGCTATTACTGCATCAACCAAATGAGAGGACTCTGCATGGTATTTAACTTGAGATGCCTGTAGTGCAGTTATAATTAAAAAAAAGTATTTGATAGTTTTGAGTACATGATGTACTTAGCTCTTCTGCTGTAGCATCTGTAAAGCCCAAACAAGAGAAATTTTTCTGTGAAGGTTAGAGAGCTTCTTGTGTTTGTGTTACCTCTGTGTATCTGAGCATTTCTTCCTTTGGAATGCTTGAATCTATTTTAAAAATAAAATTATTTGATTTGGAGCTGGTTCAAGTCCTCCACAAAGGCCCAGTAGTAGATCTGTTTTATATCACTTCCTTCTGAAGTACAGATGATCTTATTCAAGGTGCAAGAAATTTCATCTCTCTCTCTTTTGTCTGGTAAGACATGAAACAGGGGAGAGGGTCATGGATTGATGGTGATTATTTAATCCTTTGCAGCAGTCTGTCAGTGTTAGGACTTTCATAGAGTAATTTCTGAAGGGCAGCATTAGAGAATGCTGTTCAATATTTCATGGTCAGGGAAGTAATCTGAAACCCACTTGCACTGTTTAAAGTCCTTGGGCTTCTGTGACTGCAGAGGCAATTTAGGGACAGCCTATTATTGTATTAAAGGAATGCACAAAGGCTTCAAGTTTTTTGGGAAGCAATAGCCAGTTAAAAGAAACATGGAATGAAGAGATGAAGAAAATATGAAGTCCTTCATTCATCACATGGTGGCTGGGTGGCTGTCTCACATTGTGGGATGACCAGGAATACTTAAGTGAAGGTGAAAAATAGCTGGTGTCATTAAAAGTTACTTGAGGCAAATGGGAAAGACAGGAATGTAGAGAAATGCTTTTAATTATGCTCACATTACCGTACAGTAAAATTAAATGGACTGGGTTGAACTTTGGTGACAGTTTCTGGCAAAAGTACTGAAGCAAGTTTATAAAAATAGAGGTCAAGGAGCTTTGGTTACATCTTATGCAAGAGTGAATAGAAAATATGAACCTGTGACCTACTAAACCAAGTGGATTAGGTAATATATATCTATATCTGGTAGCTTAATCGGTGGCTTGGAAAAGATATATGGCATTTTTGGAAGTTCAGTTTAAAGTGCACCTGGAATGGAAACTAAGCAGTAAAGTACGGAACAAGAAGGGATAATAACGTTTTTAACTATGCTACTGAAAGTTCACTGTGATTTTTGGGAACTAGACCATGAAATTACTGAAAATAGGTACCATATTCTTTCAGCTTCAGACATCAATAGCTACTGAGCCCTCCCTAGGCAAAGAATGTTGTCAGGAATCTGTGATTAAAATCAATTACTGCCTATGCAGCTTACCATCTGGAGGAGGGAAAGTCTTTCATTCTCTTAACTTGTGCATCTCATTTTTGAGTGGTGAAAAACTCAGGCAATCCACTGTGTTCAGTAACTCAGCTGCTTCCGTCCTGTTCTATTTTCAAAGTTATTTTCAAAGATACATAGTCAAAGCTTTTTTTCCCCACATTTTTCTGAAATATCATTAAATTGTCTTTACTTTGGTAGCCAGTTCCTTCTGCAATTTTTAAAAAAGATTTTTGATGAAGGATAAAAAGGTTTGCATTGATAATTTTGCAAAATCTTTGACTTGAAATGCTTGCTGCTTTGTAACTTCTCCAGATCGATCAGTTAAGTCTTTCATGTTTAGAAGGTGTGATTCAGATGGAAGTGGAAAGGACATCCAGAATGTGTAAACCAAAATTGTATCACACATTTATGTCATCCTGATGAATTGCTTTGAAATAGTCCCCAATATGATTTCCACAAAACGTATTTCCAGAAGCTTTTGTGTTTTAAATGCCACTATCTTCTCCAGTCTGGAGAGATAACTGGATCATACCTGTTATTTATGGTCAATTTTCTCTTCTTGGCTTCTTTCTGAATTGAATTCAGACAAAATAAATTAGCTTTTGGGATTTCAGGTGTTCATAACTGTTGTTGACCATGATGCTTTTTAATTGCATAATAAGTTACATAGATTTTCTGAAATTGGAGAGCACCACTTCCTGGCATCTGAGTAGGCAGGTTGATAAGTATCTATCTGTTTATAGAAAAGCTTCATTTAAGTAGTAATCCTAAATCCAATTCTCTAAAAGGCTTTTCATATTAGAATTTCCTTGTGAATGATTAGAAGATGACAGTTGGTCTTCTCGGATGTTGTATCTGCTAGTGATGTGTAAATTATGCCATGTGGCATAGATTGATTTTTAGTTGACATAGAACTATGAGCTGAATGTCTACCCCTTTGTTTACAGCATGTAAAGCTGAAACTCTCTGTATACTTTCTAGTTCCTACCACTTTCATGTCTATTGGGACTGAAACCTCAGCATCAGTGCCAATAAATCTCTTTCCTAGAAGGATGAGAGTGAAGCAGTTCACCTGTACTTTCATGGCCTTGTAAAGGCAGTATCTCAACTGTCTGTGGGCCTCAGTGATTTGTTTTTCTCCTTTCTTGAAAGCACCTGGGACTTTTGGCCACATTCCTGAGCAGAAAACCGTAAGGGTTGTGCCTGAAGTTTGGCTTCACCTCTGTCTGTGCTGATGTTTGAATCCCTGTGCTAGTGAAGCAGAAGGTGGATTGTCCCCCATTTCCCAGGTAATATTCCATAGCCTGGTGCTCACTGACAGGAATTTTATTAACTGAGGCAGGTGAGAACAAGCAGGGTTGTGAGCAGAGTAGGAGGGAATGGCTCAAATGAGCAGGGAAAGCGCTCTGTGGTGTGAGAGCTGTCCCCAGCCACGAGCCTTTACCCTTCCCTTCTGTGTAAGGGACTGAGGAGCAGCAGGGAGCCCCCATTCCTTTGCTGTGTGGGGGCTACTTCAGCCTCATAAAGGCATAAATACCAGATTGCTGTTCCCCTGCAAGAGGTGGGCAAACAAGCATCTGAAAAATACTGAGTTATTTTTCCTGATGTTATTTTCCATCCTTCTTTGTAGATTTATTTGCCAGTGTTTGTGTATTTGCTTGTCTGAGCCACAGCAAAAAGGAAAGGGAAGCCAGCTGCCAGGGCAACAGCCAAAACTGTTTTCCACTAAAAGTAGGGAATGACTGAGAAAGCTAATGAGAACAGATTTTGATTCTTTATTTTCTCAAGCTATATTGCATTAACCTGTTAATATTCATTTTTATTTACCTGTTAGTAAAAGGGCTGATCAGCATAACTTTATGGACAGTGCTTTCAGTTTAGAGTTTGCACAGCCAGCTGTGTTGAAAGTGCAGAGATTGCCTTGCAGCAATTTTTCTTGAAAAATATTTCCAATTTTTGTTGCCAAGAGCAAACAAGCTTTGATGCTCTAATGGTGTGAGATGAACTAGTCTGAGTTATGAGCACCTCTCAAGAAAAAGGCAGATCCTGATAACGCTATGCTTTAATAAAGATACTTTCCTTCCACTGTCAAAATGAATTCCCTCTAATTTTATAATTTTATTGCACATTTCTTACCATCTGAGAGAACATCAGTGATCTGCCAAATTCAGCTTTAACAAGACGATCACTTCCAAACTTGTTATATCAGATATTAATAAATGCTGGTAATAAGAGATGTGTGGATTGAATGAACAAGCTGTTTGTAAACCTCAGGAAATTTTCAATTAAAACATTTCATCTGCAGGATGCACAAACAGCTATCTTTCTGAAGATATAGATATGAGAAACATGGGTTTCATATTTTAAATTTCCCATATCTTTTCCTGAGCAGTTACATGTCCCTTGTGGTTACAAAGGTTCTCCTTTATGAAAAAAAATTGAGCTTTCTTTCTGTCAGCAGAAGATATTTTCAAATAGTGAAATAAAATGAAAGAAAAAAAAAACCAAGATGAGAGTAGGGAGATATTGGCACTGTTTTAGTCCATCCATCAGCTATTTGTGGCTGTTAATCAGATGTATTTATTTTATTGATCAAATGAAAGACTCCCACTGTTTGTGTGTGTACATGATGGTAATGATGCTGCAGCTGCAGGTGGATGAGTTGGGCTCTAGTCCAAATCTGTAGTGTGGAACATGAAAAAATCCACCTGGATTATTAACACTTCATTTGAGCTTGCAGTGTAGGGGTTAGATTTTAGTTTGCATGTTAATAGTAAATTCATTTAACCTCTGAGATACCATAAATATGCCACACTTTGAGGGTGGCAATGGTCTGCTGAAAGATCTTTGCTCAGCATTAATTTGATATGAATTTGAGGTAATAAAGCTGAACACTGCAGTTTGGTGTGACACATTCCAGGCTTGGAGCACTGCCACACGAAGGTGTCCAAGTCATCAAGACCAATTTTATCTGCTAAAGCAGCTGTGTTGCCACCAGACTTGTTCTGGCTTGCACCATCCAACACAGGAGCTCCTGTCACAGACTTTCCATGTGGGGGTTGACTCTGTGCACCTTTCCTTGCAGCATCTTTCACAAATGAGCAGGATTCTCACGCAGTTGTGTTTTGTGATTTGCGTTTTCACCAGAGTGACAAGGATAACAAGCCTCTATTAGATTTATGAAACAGGAAATCACCCAGGGTGCCCAGAGAAGCGTGGGTGCCCCATACATTTCTATAGGTTCTCAAATGGCTGTTTCTGCCATTTTGTGTATCTTTTTAGCTGCATCAGCTCCAGCTATTGCAATGTGCAGGATGCCCAAGCAAGGTGAAGTGTCAGTTTAGACATGGAGTGTTGGCTTGCTAACTTAATTTTAAAAGATAGAGATTTTTTTTTTAAAGCTTTCCTTACAAAAGAAAATTGGGATGTTAAATTAATTTTTCTACTTTTCTGGGAGCTTGAGGCTGCAGTGGGTGACTTCTATGTTTAAACTGCCCTAGTCAGCACAGTAGCAGTTTCCTCCGATTGAAAACTGGTCAATTATCAGTTTCCCCAAGCAAGAAATACTCTACACCCAGCAAATCTGTCTGACTTGATTAGGAAAGCTGGAGTGAAGGCATTCAGCCTCTCTTTACCTGGGGGCTAGGTGCTTCTCAATGTCCTTTCTAAATTCTGCTTGAAACATGTTTTACTTCAGCTTGCCTAATTTCCCTGTTCCAATCAAAAACTGCCACCCTCTCCCTTTTCCTCCTCACAGGAGGTGAACATGAAGTGTACTGAGTATGCCAACATTTTTTTCAAAAATTCTCTCATGAAGGCTTTTCATTCCTCTCTGTTTGTTGGGTTGTTTTTAGTGTGTTTTTTTCATTATTATGTATAGAATTTAGGGCTCCAATACTGCAACTGGTTCTGTATAGAAGTAAACCAGTGCTCATTTGCAGCCCCAGTAATTCCAAAGGATGGGATGGGATGCCAGGGGAAGGCCAGGTGGCAGGGCTTTGAGTTAGTCACAGCCTTGAGATCATATAAAAAATACACGGGCTCCAAATTACCTAAATATTATATTAGAAGATAATAAACCAGTTATTAGTTCTGTATACAGAGAGAGATTAAATATCCTGGGTGAAACAGATTTAATAATGAGCTTGAAAATGAATCAGACTCCCTGACCCCTGTCCTTGCAGTCTCGCTCTGAAGGTCAAAACCTGTCAGCAGCAGCAGTTAAAAGTCTGTGTTGGACCATCTTTGAGCATTTCAGGGTACATCCCACCTCCTGCCCAGCACTTCAGGGGTGCACTGTGCACAGACCCTTCCTCAGCTGATTCTCAGGTCTGCAAGATTTAATCAGGTGGATGGATCAAGCACTCATATCTGCATGCTCATTCTGGACATTTTCCTGGACACATTAACTTACTTTTTGTTTGTGGAGGATGCTGAAAAACATTAAGAATCGTGAAAATAACTAACATCTCTGTTTTTCAATTGATTGTCACTCTGCTGGGAATTTATCAGTTTTAGTTTAGAAACTTGTTCTAGGTGTAGCCTAACATGCTTCTGGGCAGCTCTCCTTGGAAATAGTTAAAATCTTTACTAATGGCAGGAAGGTACTGCATGGTTGTGTTAAGTAGGTGCCATGTGGATAATATTTTTTCCTGATGTTTGGCTTAAATTTATTGGGTGAATATGCACTATTACAGTGTCAAACCCCTAAGTTTTGACAGCTAAAGCACTTTTTCACTACCTTAATGAATAACTGGTAATACTTTAGTCATCAGACAACTCCAAGAAAACTGCTGCTGAGTTTCCACAAATGCAAATAACATAAATTGACTCTTGGGTTTTTTTAAGACAAATGAAAAGCAAACAGTTGAAACAGAATTAAACTGCCATTCAGCCTGCGTGCTCCCAGTAACTTCCAGAGGTTGCAGTTAATGTGAATGTACATTTTCTTGGGTTCAATCATTATTTTTAGCAGTGAAGCCTATCTAATCATTAGCTGGATCCTGAAGTCCATTCCTTTCATGTGTTCAGTAGCTCATCTTGCCTAAATCGTTTCAGTTCCTCGGAGATAGTTTCTGAATATGCATGACATATTTCAGCATAATAACTAGGAAGTCATTTTATGTTGCATCTCATTAGCAACGTAAGTATCAAAACAGGTTTCCCTTCCCTTAGAGGAGGCTCTTCAATTAGCTCCAGAGAACAATTCACCTTCAGCTCACTCACACAAGTTTAAACCTATTCCAGAATATTTGATCTTAACTACTAGACTAGACTCACTTTAATTTTATTGCATATAATTTACTTTTCGTCTTCAAGGATCATAAAGACCAGACCAGTTTGGGACTGAGTTCTAAGTTGGGTATAAACCAAAGTCTGAAACAAATAATTTGTTCTGTGCCTTGGTACAATGCTTTTGGGATGGACTCCTCATGTCCTGCTTTCAGTGTCGTGGAGCAAGGCCTCTGAGAGCATCTGGCTGCTGAGGTTGCTCCTTCCCATAAATTCAGCATTTAGAGGTAGAAGACGTGTAGTGGAGAGCCTTCAATTCGGTGCTGCTTCTCCAGCTCTTACGAGAGAGAGTGCAGAACTCACTCCACAATTGTTTGATGTACCATATCAATAGATGGGCTATAAAATAAATTGTGTTTACGTGGTTCCAAAATACAAGTCATGTTTTAAACAAGTAAATCCTTGCATTCCAACTAGGATGACTTCATTCTCTGCTGCAGCAGAACACAGCAATCCCTGAAATGTTGTCTGTGTACCACATGATGGTTTAGGACAGGAAACAACTCAAGTGTGTGTTTAAAATTAGAAGGAAAGGCTATGAAGTTTGTAGTGCTGTAATCAGGACATGGTTACTTTGTCTTTTGAGATTTCATAGTCCCATGAATAAATGACCACTATAACTGCTGGCTTTTTTTTGTTCCACTGGGGTTTTTTGATGTTTTCCCAGATGGCTGTATTTTCATGTGGATAGAAATTCTCAGCAGAATCCCTGGGCCCAGGGGATGTGTCCCAGGAATAAAAAGCTTGAACATCTATCTGCTGGAGCCCAGCTCTTGGGCTCTAGTCTGTCTTTGAAGCACCCTCAGCAAATACTGATTTTCTATGAGGTTTATGCTGCATTTTTGCCATGGGTGTCATGAGAACCATGAGTTTGAAAATCCCTCAGGGTTTCTGTAATACACCTCACTGCTTACCTCGGGGCAGATCTTTCTGTATTACAGAAATAAAATGCATATCAGATTGCTGGACTGGAAGAAAAATAGTTGTTCTTTCACTCCAACCTATAACAGTCATGAAGCAGTCTTGCAGATACAGGACTCTGTTGTTTAGTAGTTATAATCATATTTGGCACAGTTTCCCTTCATTTGCCCCCATGTAATTTATAACAAATGTTCATATGCAAAACAAAGCCTTCCTGCAAAAAGGATCTGATGGAAACACAAGATATGCTTCTGTGTCTACAGGACACTCAATCTTTCAGGGGGAAAGGAGGATTATATCTCTGGTTTAAAATTCTGACCTGACTTACAGTAAAAAACTGCATATTTATAACTTGCAGCTCTAAGTACACCACATAAACATTTTTACTGTATTTTATACATGTTTTTTGAGGAACAGATGTGGAATTCACTGAGCCTTATGTACTGTGGGTTGTAATGAAGAGTCAGGAAAATACAGGATGCTGTAGGAAAAAGATGTGTGATGTAAATGGAAACAAATTGCATCTCAGTGGGACGTGGCCTGGACAGAGCAGTCATTCTTACTCTTCAAGTAATTTCCATTTCTCCAGGGAGCTGCTTTATAATTAATGTTCCTTGTTTATGGTACACTTATGTCTTCAAGAATAAAATAAAAAATAGAAGTAGGCATGTCCTTTATCTAGTCTGGCAGTGTGCAGGCCAGCAATTATTGTTATATACCTTGTATTGTGTGTGGGATAAAGCTCCCATGCTGTGCTGAACACTGAAGGGCTGCTAATGCATTCACAGCACAAGTTAGGAAAAAATAATTCTGTTGAGTGGGGCTATGAAAAAAAAATCCTTTTGACTCTCCAGCCCATCTGTACCGATGAGTGGGCTTGAGGCTTGAGGTTTGATGCTGTCATGCCTGTAGAAAGTGTAGATGTAACAGGAAGGAACTCTTCTCTCCATCCTTCCGCCCCTGCACTGCTTGAGGAGAAGCTCAGGTTCTGTGCTGGAGGGCTGGGAGAGGTTCCTCTGAGGGTTTGGATCAATTCTCAACATTTTTATGAGTAAACCTGTAGCAACTGCTTCACTTCCAGGCTTTTTGGACCAAGCATCACAGTTTGATTCTTGATCCCTTCTTTATTCAGATCCTATGAGTGTTGCATAGCTCTGAGCTTAGCTCCTGTGAAAAGATTTCTGTGATGCTACTCATGCTTTAAATACATCATCCATTGAATGAAGCAAGTAACAAGTTAGAAATATTTTTTCTGTTCATTAACTTGTTTAAAAGTTTTATTTTGATTAAAACCCCACAAGCAGCAGTTGTCGCTTTTTCCACAAATTCATTTAAGGAATGTCTGACCTGGTTGACCCAGCTGCAGAACACTCAATATTGTGAAATTTCTATTACTAAAGGAAGTTAAGCTCACCACCACTAAGATTGTCTGTAACTTAGGAGGAACTGATTTTAAGAAATAAAATCTTCTAAGCCAAAAATTGATCAAAGCACTTCTTTTTTATAGGAGAAAATCTGGATACCAGACACACAGAAAAGTTTGATATGTGTGAGTAGCAGGTTAAGGTTACTTGATCATAATTCAGTTCAATGCCCCAAACATTGCATTTCACTTACATCCCTCCCAGCAAGCAGGGCTTCAGTTTTATGCAAACAATAAGGAGAAAATGGGCCATTTCTGTACTGGGATTTGAACTCCCCAGAGTTTGAACTGGTCAATCTCTGTCTTGTCTGTCTCCCATGGAACAGGTACATTTTAACTGATCCATGGCATTGACAGTTCTAGTGCTGGCCTGGCTCCTGACTTTAAGAATTTAAATTCTCAGAGCTCTGTATCTCTCCTGATATTTGGTAGCTTTATTCTAACCTTGGCTTTTGCAGTCCAGTGGTTCCCTGGCCAAGCCAGCTTTTGCTGTATCACAGCTTGAAAAATTGAAAACATTGAAAATATCAGATGCACACTAAAAAAAAGTAAATACATTGTTTGTGGGGGAAAGTTTCACACTTTTAAATAAATCTCATCATTTTTTAAGGCCTGACTCACATTTTTAATGCTAGTGTTGGCAATAATGCTGTTTTTCTCCAGATGGTTCTTTTCCAAAGGAAAAAAACTAGCAGTACCCAGTGGGACACTTATCTTGAAATTCAAATAGCAATGGTAGATATGCAAAAGAAAGAAGATGAAAAAGAAGAGAATGCACAAATCAAAAAATCCGAGGGCAGATGTTTAAAGCTGGATTATATCTTGTCTACTCAGACATGTTCAATAAAATTAAACCAAATGAATTTGGATTTGAAACGTATTAGTGAAACCATAATGAATCGTTTTATGTGCATGCAGTCAGAATTTAAATGGCCTCAATTTGCTTTAGTGTAATTCACTTTGAAAAGAGTGAAACCAAGTTATGCCACCCCTATTTCTGAGGAAAAATCCATCCTCTTAGCAGAGCTGATCTGTGCAATTTGCCTTAAATTGACACCTTTTTGGTTAATTCAGCTTCTTTTCCTGAGTGTCCTTGACATATCTGGGAGCTAACAAAGGGATGAATACTGCCAGATTCAGGAAGATTCTTCCTTCATTATGCTTCTAAAATTTTGCAGACTCTTAATATACTCTGTGGAACACATTGTCTTCCTCCCCTGATGAAGTCAGTGAAAACCCAGCTGCAAATGGTCCGAATTAGAGCCATTGAGATGATGTGTTTGTGTTTCTTCAGGCAGATGTGCTCCCAGCCCCAGCTGAGGTGGTTGTGGAGCTCCACCTTGGGAGCCTGGAGCTGCCAGCCAAGGGCACCTTCCCTTCTCCAGCTGCCTCCATTGAAGAAACATGGGAAGAGAAGATGGACAGGAATTACACCAGCCAGTGCCTGTGCCCATTTTCTGCATCCAAAACCGAGGTGGAAATTATCAATGCAAGCAACAGTGGAACAGAGAAAACCACGTAGAAATCACAGAGAGTAATTTTTGTACCCAATTAATACTAGCACACAGTGTTGAGCTGATGAGGGCTTTCTGCTCATGCTGCCTCCTGAAAGACAGGTCCAGTTGGAGCTGGAATGTCACACATAGGTAACACCAGCTCCAGCACAGAGCCTGCCAATGCAACAGGAGCCAGACAGGTTTTTTCGACTAATTTTAAAAAGCAGTAAGTGGTTCTACCATATCCACCGTTTCTCACATGCTGAAAGGATTTCTGATTTGGTGCTGGAGGATCTAAAGGTGGATTAATGCACTGTCAGAATGAGACATCACAATTATCCTTATTTGGGTTTGTTGAAATGAAAAGCCTGGAAAATTAGTCTCTCTCTTTAAAATAGCATGTGGTTATGTGAGATTTGGATCTAATGATTCAGGATATAATCTTAATTCCTGCCACACATTTTAGTTCTGGTTTGGGTTGGTTTTATTTTTATATGCTCTTAACTGCATTCTTTCACTTTGTGCAATCAGATGAAGAATTGTTGAGTTATGGAACAGAAGATGCTGTCCATTATTTTAAATATTTGCACTAACTACTGTCTTCTTCAATTTTAAGAAGCACACATTTCATATCACTAGTATAATTTTCAATATCATTACATAGACTTTTGGTGATACAGGCCTTTAAAAGATGACTTTGATTTTAATAAATTTTTTGCTAAATGGAAGCAGTTTTGAGCATCTGTGGTGGCTTTGAACAACATGAGAATCACGTAGATCTCACTGGTACCTAACCCACCTTTAAACTCCACTGTAAGAGGAGAGTAAATCTGGAGAAACTGTAGAAATCTAAAATGTTTTAAAACAAAAGTAGATCCCTATATGTGTGTATCCAGACAACAAGGTAGGTTAATTCAATTGTGATCCCTCTGGTAACATATGAGACATTTCAAACCAGACGATTTTCACACCAAAACATTTTCTATCTTAGCATGTAACTGGAAAGCAAAAAGCTGCAGAGAACCTTCAAATCTGGTTGTGGAAGAGTCTGAAGTTTAATACAGATTAATCCTTGGAATACAAGCCTTCCCATTCTTAATGCCAAGACAGATTTTCCTAGAGCTGCATTCTCATTTGCCACATATCACACCTAGAAGTGTGACAGGATCAAAAGTGTGACTTGATCCCCATTGGATAGTACTTAGGCAAAAATGTGTTATGTTTAGAAAGCAACTGATATCACTTATACACCGTTGGAAATGATTCTTTGTGTATTTTCAGTGTAAGCTGTGTTTGGGACTAGCAGTTCTCACGACGTGTTCCTTTGCTCCCATTCACCAGGGAGAAAATATGGAACACTCGAGCAGCTCCCAACAAGCCCGGATGAATAGCTGTGAGCTATCTATATTTTCGTGGGAGTGGGGTTGGGGTTGTGGCATTTTCACTAGTGATTAAATGTCTTCCAAACCTATTCATGCTGCAGAGCTATAAATTACGGATTTTTCGCATTAATGAAAAGAGCCCTTGGAGCCCTCTGGAGTGCATAGTTCTATTTTTGCATTTCACTATCGGAGAATGAGGGAAGATAGGCCAATGTGTTTCTTTTTTTAAAATGGCAGGAACAGAAATTTGGCCTGTTCTGGCTGTCATTCAAGTGCCAACGTCGTTACCCATGTGGGGGACACACTCAGAACTCATATTTGTTACGTCATTTCATCAGGGGGATTTTTGTCACTCACTTTGAGCTCATTAGCAGACCTGACCTAAAAAAAACCCCATACACAGGAAATCTGAGACTGCTCCACTATGAAAATGATGTGGTATAGGATCTTAGAATGGGGTTTTAATTTGGAAATCAAGGTTGAAAGTTCCCAAGAAATGGTGCTGTGGCTTATCATGTTGCTGTTTTTTTCCGTATTGTTGCCTGTATCTTGGTTTTTGTGAGTACAGAAAGGGAAGAAGGTTTAATCCCCTGTGTTTGCTTTTCAAGGAAGGTTCTGTCATCTTCTGGATGTCCTGAAAAAAAAAAAAAGCTTTTCATTAAAGCAGAATGGAAAAAACCCTGCCATTCCTAATGGAAATTAGGAATTAATTTATGATGAAAAACAAATTAAGAGCAAAAGCCCCAAATCACAGGTCATCTCTACTGATCACCTTGCAATCAAAAGGGAACATAGAATTTCATCTTCACATAATCTGTCTGTAGAAGTGTGTGTAGCTGTATTTGCATAAATAGTGGTGTCTCATCCAGAACTGATAAAAGTGAAAAAAATGGCTCTCAGAGAGAAAAACTAAATTAATTTATTCTTTTAGCCTCCCATCACAACAGGTTTGTGGTTTTTTTG
>VXAD01003770.1:1560158-1572607 GCA_013399195.1 Dicrurus megarhynchus | reverse complement strand
TTTTTTTTTTTTTTTTGTGGGCACCAAAAGTCTGTACACAAGTAAAAACCACTGAGACAGCTCTGACTTCCAGCAATCAGCATTTTGGATAAACAGTGTGAGAGGTCACCAAGTTTCAGCTCTCTGTAAACAGGAAGAAATTGTATTGAAATTGGAATCCTGGAAGACTTTACTGATTTGCAGCTTCCTTAAGACAGTGAGGTCTCTGAGTGAAGCTGCTTGTGTGTTCCTGTAGGCTCAGACAGAGAATCTTCCAGGCATCTCAGCATGAGGCTCCTTCTCAGAATTCAATATTCAGTTGCTGTTGGACAGGTTATCCTAAAATGTTTTCAGGCAGGTATAAATGAGTCAGGAGTGAACAACAGAAATAAGTAATTGCATGCAGGAAAGAGGCAGCCTCGAAGCCTTTGGGAGTTGTTTAAAACATGCTGATTTCTTCACTTTTCTTTGTTTTCTGGCTTTGGTGAGAAGATTTTAAAATGAGAAAGGAAAAAACCCAACAAAGCAACAGCAATAAAAAGCTGTGCAATAAATAAAAACCCAAGGAAAGAAATCAAGATATTAAAGTTGCAAAAAGCGTGTGCCCCAGCACTACCAGAGACTCAGCAAGTGGCCAAGTCACATCTCTTGGAAAGAACAGAGGTCAGGCGCTCTGGAGAAATCATTATGTTAATCACCAATACAAGGCAGTTTAAGAAATTGAAGAGATTAATTTAAAGATTTAATATATTGTCTATAGTACCTTAAATCAGCCCTAGGGAAGAACAGACAGAATGGAGGACCAGAGCTGTTCCAAAGCAGTTTTCATCTTGATAAAGCTCATCATAGTTGCTTAAAAAATTACTCATCTTTGATGTTCTACAATGCCATAATTTGGGTAGGTGATAGACTGAACTGCAAACAGTGTTTTTGATAACTGCTAAATCTAAATTGCTATTTTAATCAACTGTAACACTTAGATTGTCAGCTGATAAAAAATGTGTGCAGAAGACACATTGCTGGTGTAAGTGCAGTGGTATTTAAAATCAATATAAACTGAGCAAAATTATGTTCCTCTTTGCTTTTCTTCTTAGGTTTCTATGGAAACCTCTTGGAGGTGGTCTAAAGAAAAGAAATGTTAAAATAGAACAATAAATTGTGTCATTTATACATGCAAAGTAAATATCCTTCCTGCATTTTTTATGGAAGTGAAAAAGTGATTTTATCATTTAATATTCTCCCTTGACAGCCAAATTAACTATGACCCAGTATCCTTAGGGTTTACTTTTCTGCATTTGGATAACATGTTTGAGAGAGGAAAACCAGACATCTTTTATGCTGAGCATCTATTATTTATCTGTATTTTACTAAACTATCTTGATTTTTTTTTAAAAACAGCAACCTTCACAACTTTTACCATGGAAAGAGTGTCTAAAAAGGTATTTGGAAACTACAGCTCTGTCAACCTCTTCGTGAACACAGTGTTTGTTCAGAGTTTTAGCCAGAAGACTATAAAAGGCAAACCTACATTGACACATCATTATAAATAAACAGTAATAGCAAGTGGTTAGGATATATTGTGTACAAGTATTTTCTTAATGATTCACCATTACATAGGATGACTTTTCACTTCTCCTAAAACTACTGCATATACCAGGGGTGACTACTTTGATATCCAGCACTGTTCTGCCACATGCAGTTCTTTTGTACCTCCATATTTTGGTGCATAATTGTTGTTTGTGCTCCGTTTGCTCTGGTCCCTGCCTTTGAAGGCTGGCTGTTCAATCTGTTAGAAACACACAGTCCAGTCTCCTCTGTAGGTAAGAGTGACTGCCATGAGCAGTATCACTCTGAGGAAACGTTTGGGGTGGCTGCTGATCCCTACACTGGGTTTAACCCCATGGTGGAAATGAGCTTTTCCAAGAAAGGTGTTCCTGTGAGCCATAGGCACTGCACACCTCCTGTGTGCACAACTCCTGCTTTGTTTCTCCTCCTCACAGCTTTGGAAAACCTCTCTTGGGGTCTGCTAATAGGACTCTCCATTCACTGTTAGATTGTCTTCCTTGTCTCTTTGTGTTCTCCTCCTGTCTGGGCCCATTATTAAACCTCTGTAATTGGGGGGTTTTAACCCTCACGCTGCTGGCTGTGTGTGCATTTTCTCAGGCTCTTCTTGGAGGCCAGTGCAGAAAGTAATAGGGAGCCTCTTCTACCTGGCTCTTCTGTGCACAGCAACAATTCATAGGGTTTTTTATTGCTACAAACATGAGAAACTCTGTTAAATCTTTGAGCCCCATCTAATGAATCTCCCTGCTGAGTATTTGCTGGTATATAACATCTCATTCCATGAGAACCACAGTAACAGGTGACAGATGAAGCTGGATGCCATTGACCAAATCGTTTGCTCACCAAGACCTGTATTTTTAGTTTAATTTAAGTTAGGATTTAATATAATTCCTGATAACAGAAAAAGGGGATTATTTTCTGGAGAATAATTGAAAAGTCTTATTCTGCTATTTTCAAAACATAAGACTTCAGCTTCTTTCAAGTCTTTTTATTTGAAGTTTAGTTTGCTTTTCTCTTCCAGGAAAGGCTGCTTACAGGAGACATTTAATGTGCAAGGGCTCTAAGAGGGTGCACCCCCTGTTTTAACCCTTCATGCACTCAGCCCTGCCACAGCACAATAACACATGCCAGGGAGAGCAGAGAGGGATGCCTCTGAGCCTGGAGCAGTCCAGGCTCAGCTTTTCTCAGCTGGTTCCACATCTCTGTGTACAGACATCTTCCTGCCAAATCTGCCTCTGATCTCCCTGCTCCCTACTCTCTCTGTTGCCTTCATCCATTCTGTAAGACAGATGAAACACTCGTTCTGTTCTGGCTACAATGAGGGGAATGCAGTAGCTGCATTCCCCAAACTCTGCTGTCCTCTTCCCTTCCTCTTTCCCTTGTCTCTGTTACCATGTCCTTGCCTTCCCTAGTTTAAACTTGAGTTTTCTTGCTTCATCACTATCTGCAGCCCTTTTCCCTTTCAAAAAAAACTTGCCAGTGCTCTCTATTCTTTACATAATGTTGTGGTTAATTTTTTCTTGTGGAAAAGCAGTAAAACTGAGCTCTCCAATGTGCTGCCTCTGGCTGTGCTCAAGGCTGAGGCCAGTTTGAATTGTGTTGTTACAGCACTGGAAAGGTAAACACAATCAAGCTGCTTACTCTCCATTTGCAAAAAATTAATCTCTCAGAGCTGTGAGAGCTGGTGACAGCAGAGACAAGAGCTTGAGTGCTGCGTTTGCAAAACTCTCTGAGAGTGCCAGAGGCCTTTGTCAATGAACGCCAGAGGGGCTGAGGCAGAAATTGGTCTCAAAATCATTGCTGACCATTTCCATAAACCATTTCTAAATGCAAACAGTGTAACCCCACCACTGAACAGTGTGCTTTCCTCGTATCAAGGGCCTAGAGCAGCAGGGTGTTATGCTTTGGAATGTGTGTAAAGGAGTGATCAGCCTTCTCTCACCTGCTGCAGAGGAATTGTCCCTTGTCCTTCTGCTGCCCACGCCATGGCTGCCATCTCCTGCAGCTCCCTCACTGACTGACCAGTGATCCAGCCTCCCTGGCCTCCCCGCTGGCCCTTGGATTGGCAGGCATTGCCACTGGAAATGCTGTGTCCTCTGCCAGCATTCCTTCACCCTCTAGGATAGTCCAGGGAGTTTGGAGTTAAATGGTTTGTGTGATATTTCTGACACCCTAAGCATGAAAAAGCAGGGAGGCTGCACGTGAGTCTGTGCTATGGAAAGGTTTCTTTTGCAAGACAGCTCCTGGTGGGACTGCCAGAACACACTCACATGGTGATGTCCTGCCTATGGATGCATATGCATATCTACATCTATTCAGGAACTGGAAATTCTGTGGTTGATAGGTTTGGATGATCAAAAATGTAGTTTAAAATAACTGAAGCACAAGCCAGTACTTTAGGAATATTTTGAAGAAGCTGAAGGGAGCTGGAGGAAACAGAGATCCTATCTGGACACAGGAAGTGGAGAATAAGGGGGTGAAGGACAAGGACCCCAAAAATGCTCTCTGAAGGAGTGAGGCAATGGATGGAAAGACCTGCTGCTTGCACAGAGCCTGGAGTGAGGGTGAGTCGGGGTAGTACAGCTCTGCCTCCTGAGAGCAGCAATTCTGTCTGCTCAGCCCAAATGACAGAAATACCTGAAAGGCTCAGAGTGCTGCAGCCCTCCCAGTTCCCCAACCAGTGAAACATGCTTGGAGTTATGATGGGAACTGGTAGGAGAGTGTACAATCCCTCCATCAGCACTCTCTGATGCTTCCTAAACTACAATGATTTATCTCATCTCCACCCTATGATCTCATTTTCTCTCTGCTGTGATGCTTCTGTTGAAGTTGTTCAGAATAATGGACTTCATCTTCACTCTCACCATGACTCCTCCATTTATACTTCTGATGGAGATTATGGCTCTGTATTGAAGATTCCCCTTTTCAGTTTTCTTGTAATTTTTTTAATCATCATATAATCTAGTTGGAAGATTGCCTAAGGAATTTGTTCAGATACGAGCTCATCACATTGAAACTCAAAATGACTGATAAATGCACTAAATGCAAAAAAGCTACCAAATATACAAGGCTTTGCCAACTTAGGATGCACTGACAGTGAATAATGCAAGCTGTTTGGAAATCCAGTGAGTGCATTTATTAGTGGTTTCAGAATGCTTACCTTTTCACAATGATTAAAAAAGTTCATCATAATGATTATTCAGTTGCTACTTGACAGCTAATGGCTGAAATTCTTAGCCAAGGCTTTTCTTTCCTTGGGTGCCTTTCTGTACCCAGGTCTGCAGGTGCAGGGATGATTTGCCACACAAGGCCTCCCTTGCATCGTTCAGAGTGTGCAAAAAAAATCTTGAAATTGTGCAAACTTTTCCTGAGATCCACATCCAGAGCCTGTCCCCCTCTAGGGTTATGAGGAGCAGAACACCTGGTCAGCGTGGGAGAGCATAGGGTTTCAATTTAACGTAGTTTGTGTGTTTCTATTTGAAAAATTGAGTATTTAAGACAGGTCAGAAGTTGAATGAAGAACTTCAGGAGCAGAAGCAGGGTAGGAGACACTGTGTTTTGATAGGGTACCCTGGAAAGAGAATGAAATTCTAGGTTATGTCTTCTTTAGTGGCATTCAGGGCAGACATGCTCCTGGGATACTGTTTATCAGAGCCATGGCAATGGATCTCAGTGCAGAGATGTCAGGGATAGCTTTGTTTTACTTCAAAAAAGGGGTTTGCTGTGAAAGGACTCCACAGCCAGGTGCACAATGTCTTTAGTTTATTGTGTTTGGCTTATATGAACATGACTAAATTATAATTACATTATATTAAACATAAATTTATATTATATTTTATAAATATATATTTCTATTAAAAATAAATTATAATTTTTAAAAAGAGAGGCCTACATACTTTCAAGTTGCAGCAAGAATAAATCAATAATGAGAGAGGCAAATGTTCAAATGTAGCCACCAACAGCAGCGACATCACATACCCTGAAAGCTGAACCCAGTGTCCAGATCTGAACGAGTCTCCATTTAGAGAGCATCTCCAAAAGGTGGATTCCTCTGCTAGACCCAAGGCACAAACAATCATGATAGAAATTGTGAGGAATGCTAAGCACTGACACAACGCTTCTGTGTTCACAGCACTGAGCAATCAATGAATTGTTGGCTCTTCAAACAGCCCTGCAAGGTAAACCCTCGCTGTGCTCTGCCCTGGGGAAATTCTGCAAATGTCATGTGATGCCCTTTCAGGCAAACCGGTCTGTGCTTCAGAATGATTTCTGAGGCATGATAAAAGTCAGGTCTGGCAGTGTCTATACAAAAAGATGACTTGCTCCAAGGGCAGGACCATCAATCTCTGCTCCCAGCACTACAAACACTGACTTTTATGACTTTGTGTGCATGTCTTCTTGTATCTTCTCTCCTTAAAGTCTGTGTTTCTTTGAACATTGCTGCACAATCAATACCTACCCTGATAATATTCTAGGTTCTACATGAAGAAATAACTTAGGAGTGCTCTCATATTTGTGCCATGTTAGTAAAATTTCTCCTAAATTAAATGAACATTGTGAAACTGCAACCATAAATATGAATTGGATGGTTAGTCCACTTTTTCCAATACTGCTTATATTTCTTATACTCCATTTTCACAGATATTCTAAGAAATTGTTTCCCCAATAGAAGCAGCAAGTATAAAACAAATATTGAAAGGGACTCTGGAGAATGTAAGTTTTAAATTGATAAAATATGGCATCAAAACACTACTTTAGAATTTTATTAATTAGAATACAAACATCTATTTTGTATGACTGGAATTTCCTATAAATCCACATTAGACTTTAAATATTAAACATCCCACAAAAAAGTGCAGTTGCAAATCAAGAGCTGTAGTTCTATTTTAGTTGTAGACTCTATCCTTTAGGAGATTTCTGGAAAAGTCATTCTAATGCATGGAAATTGTGGATGCACAGTTACAAAAGTTAGTTGAAAATAGTCTCTTGTGTGCTTATCCACAGGGGGCTGAACTGAGTTACAGTAGGGCCATGGCTGCAGTCACTTCTGACAGTGAAAGAGACTGTGGGATGCAACTGGAGAGACATAAAACACAGAGACATGAAAGCAATTGTGATTTCCCCCATGCTCATTTTTTCTTCTAGGTCTTTTGACCAGCTGCAAAAATTTTTGTTGGCTGTGCACGCAGTGCAGAGCACCCAAACCCAGGGAGACAAATACTGTCTGTGTGAAGGAGAATGCCTGGTTTCATTCCTTTTGTCCCAGTTTCAAGTCTACAGCTCCCTGACACTGACTGACCAATATTTGATTGTCTGACACTAAGACATTGCAATATGTCTAAAACTTGCATTTTGCCCCATGCATCAAGCAAGCCAGGCAATAGTACAGTCAGAGAAATAGGTACTTTGCTGTGAATTATCTGCTGTTTCCTCAAAAAAGCTTCTGGTCAGAGCCAGTGGAATCATTAAAAATCATTTTGAGCAGAGCTGAAAAGAGTTTCTCAGTCTACTATAAAAATTGCAGAAATGTATTTTTACTCATTTTAAAAATAGTGGGAATATTGCAGCACGCCATGGCTGACTCCTGTTTTAGAACAAAAAGGCAGTAATGGAAGATTGCAGTGTTACTCTGACATGCCAGCTATCTCATTTCCTGCACAGTCCAAAGCTGGGTTTGAAAGTAATTAGAATGAATATACAGCCAAGATTTTAAGTGCTAAGTGGTACAGCATTTTAAATTCAAGTATCTTGCAGTATAGGGAAAGACACCAGCCTGTAGGAATTGAACAAATTCCTTCTTCTTGGAGCTCAAGTTTTCCTTTTTAGTCAGAAAAGTTTGGAATCAATAACATTGAAGAGATTATTAATTTTAACTTCCCATTTTTTATGCTTTGTAGTGTGTCTAAATAATCAATTGTCTTGCTTAACATTTCTCTTTGCTATAAAAAGAAACAGTCAAACAAAACTGGTCGTTCTTCCATTCTCACAATTTTCCTCATCTTTCCTCCCACTGGATTACCTTTCCTTCTGAACGCTAAGCCTTGGTAAGTTGCTGTCACTTTCAGAGCCAGTTAAAATAAAAAGTTTAGCTTTGGCCACATTGCAAACACTGTTTTCCATGAGGGAAGTCATGGAAGACCATCTCTAGATGATGCTCTGCTGGGTATGCTTTGAAATCAGCTTCCTCTAAATGGAGACGGACCCAGCTCATGTGAGCTCAGCTGCTGCAATGTGCACTGTTGCCAACATCAGATGCTGAAAATGTCTGCCAGCCAGTTGGAAACCCCCAAAATGGTGTAAGGATTACAAGATGTAAAAATAACAGCTTTGAGGGTTTGGCCTTCTCTTTTTGGAGCTTTGGGCCGTTCAGCCAAATCATAAAAACTGGCAGCAGTGGGCATGGTGCTGGGAGAGGAGGGAGGAGTTTTTCCATGTACATTTTCAAACTTTGTGGGTGGAACTTCAGCCAAATTTGAATAAAAGCAGCAGCTAGGGAGTGCCTGCTATACAATTAAAACATGGCACATAATTTTTCAGTCAGTAATATTTTACCTTTAAACACATCTGCTTTGAACAAGTAGGACAGCTTGGCATGTTCTCTGGTTGCCCCTTGAGGCAGTGTGGGCACTGTCTGTGAACTGAAGTGGATGGTAAAATTCCCAATTTCGACAGACTAACTCAGCTGTTGAAGTATGTGGTGAGGTAAGAGGTTTGCCAGCTTAATTTTGGCACAAACACTTGAGATTCAAGCAGGCCACGGTGCCAGGCCCAGGCCAGTGGCCATGGCTACACTTGGGCAGCACATTTTGCCTCTCTGCAAGCGCTGACATCGCTCCAGGCCCTGCAATGCAGGTTCCTTTCATCTCTGGCCAGGCAGCTGTCTGAGCAGTTGTGTGGAAGAGAAGGTGGTCTGCACTCACACAAACTGAGGGGCAAAAAGAGAGGAAATAAATGCTGAGTGAGAAGGAGAAAGCCCAAAGGACTGAGACAGATGTGCGATTCAGAGCTCAGCAGCGAGTCTCTACTCCTTGAATTATCTTTGGTATTTCAGACTTGGGATGCTGAATGTGGGTGCCATCCAGCTTTTAGCTTTATTATCCAAGACACAAAAGCAAAAACTAAAAAGTGGTGGAACAAAGGGGTCTCTAAAAAACACCTCATTCACTATTGCTTTCCTTTTCCAGTTTCTCTTTATAACCTATTTTCAAACAAAGGCACAATGTTTTCTGTGCCTCATAAGGGAATAAGGAATATGAGCAAGCTGAGAATAGAGTAGGATGGTTTTCAGGTTTTGAAAATAAAAACCACTGTGTGTGTTTTTGGTGAGAGTCATTGGGTTGAATTCTTTGTTCTCCATTCATATTTGGCCAACCAAAGGGCATTCAATGAATATGCTTTCAGATACAGGATGTGTATCTAGGTACCTGTTTATCTTCCCTGCATGCCAGACTGCCTTCTGTCTGTGCCACAGGTTGTTTTCTCTGTGAACAATAAGTTCTAAGTGAGCCAGAAAGCTAATAAATAAGTTATCAGCATGTAGATGGTAGTTTCTGAATTTTTTTTTAACTTGTTCTGCACTACAGATTTCTTTACGGTGGCTACTTTGATACATTATTAAAAGTTGATTCAGAGTCTCCTTCCAGGATCACACAGAACTGGAGGGTCTGTGGTTTTGGCTTGGGTCTGCCCATGATGCTGGGAAGGTCAGGACTTCTGCTCTAGAGTCTGAAATACCTGCTGCAGCCTTGAATGGAACACATGAAAGTCACTTTTCCCTCAGTCTTCAGCTCAGCTCAGTGCTGGGATTGCTGCTCAGTGGCTTCCTTCCTGTCTGTGCATCTTTACTGTCCCTCCAGGGCCACCACTCTTCCTTCTGTCCCATTCCCTCCCCTGACTTCACAGACAATGGGGTTTTTAGAGGCAGGGGACCATCAATTCGAACTTCCAGATTAAGGGACAAATTTTAATAATGACCTGGAGACATTAAGAAGCACTAATGTATTAAATGTTGGAAGATAGCAGGAGCATGAAAATGCTTGATTCAGAGATAAAGTGACCTAATGCTAATTACACCTGTTAAGCAATCCAAAATCATGTCACGAATTGGAAAGGACCTTTCCCAATTAGTAAAGAGTTCATTAAAAAAAGACTAAAAGCTAGCAGGAGATAGAAAGAGCTTGAACCACATATATGTTTTAAGTGGACTTGAAAAGAGAAAAATTCTTGTATCCTAAGGAGTTTGCTGATTCTAAAATCTTCTGTGTCTAATTCTGAACATCTGAGGTAAGTATTAGAATCACAGAATATCCTGAGTGGGAAGGCACCCACAAGGGTCACAGAGTCCAACTCCTGGCCCTGCACAAGACACCCCAACAATCCCAAATGTGCCTGAGAGTGGTGTCCAAATTCAGACAGACTTGGTGCTGTGACCACTTCCCTGGGGAGCCTGTTCCAGCGCCCAACCATCCTCTGGGTGAAGAACCTTTTCTTGATCTATTGACAGTTGCGAGAATTATGAACCTCTCTGCTGTTCTTTATCCATTTTGTATTCTTGCTTAGGGATACCTTTCTTTCTTGAGGAAGGCTACTTCTTTTGCATGATAATGAAGAATACATAAAAAAAAGTTGTTTAAGGCTTACAAGCATACCATGTGATAAGAAAAAGTGAATGGCCATGCCAATTATTGCTTCAAATAGAACAACCTTCTTTTTCAAAATTCTGTCCAAACAACCACTAAAAAGACAGAATGGGCCTGGGGAGTTAGATGTCTATTACAGAGGAAATATTTATCAGCACAGGGAGTAGACAACAAGTATTTTGTGAATCCCCTCGCTCTCCCTTTGGAAATTTCATCCTGTCTAGTTGCTGAGGAAGCTTACACAAGCAGGGCTCAAGGGTTTGCAAGAATGTTTGGATCTTTATATAACCCTCCCCTCCTGTGTCTCTGACAAGTGTCTTTTTTGTACTGTCCACTGAGTAACTTTAGCTGCCTTTAGCACCAAGTAACTGCACCAGCAGTGAGCCAGACCATGCTGCCAGCGATCAGAGAGTTGGTTTTTAATAGTGTCAATACCTGGATGTTTCTCTGGACTCCCAAAGAGTTTGTGATGTCTGCTTTTCTCTGCTGTATGTGCACATGCAAGGTGGGTTCACAATGCTAATAAATAAGACAGACCCAAAATTGCATACACTTCTTGTGCACAGGAACAACCACAAAATGTGCAGGCATGACAGGAGTCAGTGTGTGTGTGTGTGTACAGCAGGCTTTAGTGTTGGGATCCTGAGTGCTACCATAGCACAAATCAGTGGAAATGATTTTGCTCAGCTAAGGGGTGATGAAATAGAAGAAACCCAGCTCTTTGTGTATTACTGTTTGCCTAGGATTACAAAGAAAAGACATGCTGCAGCTACACGATAATATATGGTGTGATTCTGCAGCACTTCTCTGGCCAGACTCACACATGAATTCTGAGTTTTTAAGCATCCCTAGTTTTCTGGGGCAAGCAGTGGAAACAGCAAGTTCTTAGCCCTTCTACAAACTGGGGTCTATGAGTTTGGCTATAAATGTAGCCTGAATGGTGGATTTAAAATCACACCATTTCACTGTTATCTTGCAGAGTTCAGCAACCTTACCTGATAAAAAAACATTAACTGGCACATCTGTGGGCCTGTAGATAAATTCATATCAGCTTCTGGAATGCACTTGCTCTGTTTAACTCTTGGATTGCTGTTTTCTAAAATGGGACACCTTAAAAAAATACCCAGATAATCTTGTGATGTTTTTCTGATGTGCAGGGTCAGCTTACACATGGTCTTTATACTATTAACATATCTGCATGTGTTTTATATTTTGGAACCTTTCAAATAGCAGCTTTTGATCTTAGTAATAGTCATCTTTACACATTTCTAAATGTATAATTTATCTGAAAGTGTGGCTGTCAGCTGGGCTGGTAAGTATATTTCTTGCTATTATGTCAAAATCAAATATAGAAAGGTTATGTATCTCACCCAGTATCTAAGGAGAAAATGGAGCTCTGGGACTTCCACGCCTTGCTTTCATATTAGAGCTGCTGTCTAAAGGTCTTTGTACAAACAGTCTGCTCCTGGTGCTGCTAATACAAAAAAGTAGCAGCCTCATGTCTAGACATAATCATCCTCCAAATACAGGTATTTCATTTTCTGATTGCACTTGCACAGAAATCAGAGCTCAAAATAATAAATTTTGATCAAGCAACATTTTGCCTTCAAACATGACTGTTCCCAAATTAAATTAATTCAATTTTAGACAAATCAATTCACGCTTAGCCTGTGGAGTTCTGTTGAGTTCAGATTCTCAAAACTCAGCTGGAAAGGATAAAGGTTGAGCTATTATTTTTACAATTGGCTGCCCATTCAATTTCTGTTTCTCTAATGGGATTGTTCAGTGAGTATTCTACCAAAAGCGCGGAAATTGGTTCAGCTAATTCCCCTCTGCAAAAAAAGATGAAAACCATAACATTGTATTTAGCTGCTTGCTTCCTATACAAGTTCTGCCTAAACTCTTGTACTGCATTTTAATCTGTGTCACTTACTTGAGGTAGTTCTGACAGAGGAAGCTCAGCTCTGACTCTCCACTGAGCCACATTTGCTGCAGCAGAACACCTACACACATTCCTCCGTCCTGGTGCCTTTGGTTAATAAGCTTGAAGCTAAAGATAAACTGTTGCTCAAGGCTCTCCTTGCCTTTGACATTAAGGGGGGCAGTTATTAACTTGTTGCACGCTGTTATTACTTCATTGATCCACAGTGAGAAGCAAGGATTTATAGCAAGTAGGGATCTGGAAAAGTAGTTACCATGGGGAAAGGCAGGATGTATTTAGCCAGAATCAAAAACCTGACAAGCATGTCTGGCAATCTATAATATTGC